>JAAXYV010000312.1:0-13170 GCA_036851875.1 Novacerus sp. FZ-2019
AGTTCTCGACTTTGATTTGATTTGCTCCACTCTTGTCTTCTTGTCGTGTCGTGTCTTGTCCTGTCTTGTCTTGCCTTGCTCGCCTCCGTGTTCTGCACTTTCTGATCTGTTAAACTCACTCATACATATATGCATTGCATCCATTTCCATACATACAGGATTCTCTCTGCTATTCATTGAGCTACTCTGTGGTGTGGTTAGGTAGGTTATCATTTTTCCATTTGTTTTATATCACTAGAAGTTAGAATAATGATAATGATGATGATGGACATCTTTGATAATATAACCTCGAGTCAAGTCAAGTCAAGTCAAGTCAAACTGACTGAACTAAATTAAAGTAACCTGAACTGAAGTGAAATGAGGGAATGTGATTTTTTCCAAGTTCTTTAAACAAGGATGACGATATCACATTTTATCGAAGGAGTAATGAGTATACATACATACCTGTATGTGATTCATTGCCGGAACTAAGTTGAATTTTCACTGATTATGAGTGACAGACATTTAATGGAAGAGAGTGAGTGAGTGAGTGAGCAACTGACAGATGTGAGGTCACCAACTGTCTCCAAAGGGTGAACTTCAATTTGACTAATAATCCAAAGCTGATGCACGCTGCAATGACACTGAAATGGAAGTAGAAAAACAGCAAATGTACTATTCTCAAAAAAGGTATCTTCGTAGGCAGGAGAATTAATTTCTGTCAACAAAGTTTGTTATGAGTTCGAGTTGAGCTGCGACTTTTCAACTTCAGGCGATTCAAGTTCAAAAGCTTAAAGCCAATAAAGTCAAGCACCAAGAGGTTATGGATGTTATTAAAGAAAATATAGACAGAGCAAGCAAGTCAAGTCACAAGTGCAAATATAAAGCCAAAGTCAAGCAAAAATCAAGAAAACCTAACTCATAACACAACACATCCCACGTTCCAAACCGCTGCAATAATCTAATGCTGTTGAGAGTTTGACATTAGAATTTAATTCAAATCAATTCAATGAACACTGCACACACACACACCCAACACAAGACAAGAGAAGACAAGTGTAGTAGGTTGAGCTTGAAAAATCTGTAAAATTTGCACCACATTTGTCACCCTTATTATAGCATCCACTAGAAAACAATATTTCTTTTGCAATCTATTTCCTTAGAATTTGACACCTGAGACATGAGAATAGAAAAAAATACCATAGAGACTTAAGATCGCATCCTAACGTATCGTAACAGTGGCTGGAGACAAATTACCAAAGGAGAAAACCCATAAATTTCAAACTGTGTTTTAAATGGTAGATAGTGGTAAGCACGAATGTATTTTTAAATGACAGAAGAAATCCCCAGGTTGACTTTGGTTGTTTTCTTCGAATTTTCCCTACAATATACATGTATGCATACCTACATACATACTAGACTTTTACTGTACTACAGTGTGAATATAAAGTATATCTTTTACATACGTAGCAATAGATTGAATGCATGTCCTGTTCCTTCATACATGTACGCTAACTAACACACGCATGCTAATTTTGAAAATCCTCTTTTGAATGCGTGTGCTGCGTACTCTCAGTTTCCCTGCGACTTCAAGTTTCAGCTTTCAACTTATTCAACTATGACTTGAGGATGGGGCAGGAAAGACGAGAGAATTGGGCAATGAGCCAGAATTAAGAAAAAGTCTCCTTCTCCTTCAAATCTAAAGGTTGTAAATTTCGGGAATTGTAAATCAAAGACAGTCAAGTCAAGTGGTAGTGATACTCTCTCGTTGTAAACTACACACTACCTGCTATAAGACAGCATCCACAGTGAGGAAGAGAGAGAGAGAGCACGTACGCATAATAATAATATGAACTATACAGTCACAGTCAGCAGTAGAAAAAGAAAACCTATACGTGCATAGACAGACGCAGGACAAGGACTGACTAAAACTAAGCTCAGCTTCTAACTTGCAGATACAAATGTTCCTACCTACTTACTACCTCTATATATACATCTGGGCCGAATAAATAAGTCGACTCAGTTTCTCTTTCTCTATCCCTCTGTGTCTCCGAAAAAATGAAAATAAGGAACAAGAACAACTTCTAAAGATCATGATCATGATTCATTCATTCCGCCTGGTCCTGCCTGGGGTTGGCTTGAAATAAGTAGAAAGTGAATAAACGAAACCCAAACAGCTATCTGTATCTGTTCTTTCTTTTATGTTTTGCTACACATATATTATATCTGATGTGATGGGATGTATAGTGCTGTGATGATGATACCGGTCTTATTATTGCTGCTCCCTCAACTTAAACTTAAAGTTAACGATACCATTAGTAAAATTCAACCATAAAGAAATGAATATTCCCTCGAGGACTAATGTCAATTTTGGCAAAATCTCTTTCACACAATCACACATGGCTTATATTATGTCGTTTCTATTAGTGTATAGTGCCATATTGTGATATAATGTAATACCATGTGATGACGATGACTTTGTTTCCTTACCGTGCGGAACCGACAACGGCGACTGACAACCAACCGGCGGCAGCGGCACCGCATCACGGAAACAGTTTTTAGAAGAATGCTCTTCTTCTTCGTCTGTTTCTTCTCTGTGGTGTTTAATTTAAATGAGAACATAAAATGTGAAGAAGGATGAGACCAAATTCAGTAGTAGATCTAGTATCCTTTGTATTTGTATGTATGTACGAACTTGTGTGTGGAAGACTATAAAATACAGCATATATTATAAGTATAGGCAAGCAGGCACTTAACTATTCTTAACAGATATTCCGCTTTTGATTGATTGAGTCCACGTGGCTCTTTCTTATGAAATGCAAATGCAAGCCAAAAATTCTTTCATGATGTTCTGTTCGCATCTTCTATTATAAGTTCAGTTTACCAAGCATCTATTCTATTCTTGAGAGGCTTAGTAATGTTAATATTCTACAGTCTGTTCCGTCTCAAAACTCAACTCTTCTGCTTTTGCCAATAAGCCTGATATTTGCTATTTGCTAACTGCAAACTCGTGTGAGATGAGAAGATAAAACCTATAGAAAAATTACTTAATCCACACAGTTCATTCATGCTCACATCCATCCAAGAATTCGTGGTCCTTCAATTAAACTCGGATGCCTACTATTTACTTTATAGACAATTAGAATTTTTTCTACATTCAAGAATGTGCTCATACATCATACATTTCGTATGTAGAGAGATAATAATTTTAATTCCGTTATATACCACCATTACCATTATGAAACAGCTATTTAAATAATTCTAGTCAAGATAAATAATAGATACAACTAGAAAAATGAGAAAACTACTACCTATTACTATTCTAGTAGTCTGACTCAGTGTGCAGTTAAAGTTTAATAGAGAAAGAAAGCAGGATTTTCAAGATTTAAACTTGCTGAGCATTTACATAAGATATCACTTATTTTCTACTTCATTGTATACAAGTTAACTCCCATTGCAGTGAATTATGTACACAACATTACATCTTGGGCTGCAAAAGAGCTAAAAATCATGAAAACGAAGGCTAAGAAAAGGCAAAGTAAAGCTACGAAAGGCAAATGCCATCCTCTAATGCATCACATTGTTTCTCACTCTATGTCACGAACAAAAAACAGTAGCAATAGCAAAGCAACCATACAGTAGCATTTACCCTCTTCTCTTCTCTCTATCTCTCCTTCTCTATTCTCCAAATGTATACTCTATAGCTCTACAAAACATAATACAATGCAATTCACTCTACATTACCAACACTATACACTTTTACTATATATAAGTAGTGAAGTGTGCTCTTCCATTTTCTATTCCACTATTGGGAGTAGTGACTAGCTGGTTGGACTATAGCTGACTAAAGCTTGAGTACGGCTTCTCTCTAATTATTACCAGCCATTGTCTAAAATCACTCAAGCCTGGCGAGAGAAACCACACACTGCTGACTCGGAGGTAGTGGTTGGTAAGTGATGATAACTTAAATATTCCACTTCACTCACTCCACCCTTCTTCCTCTGCTTCGTGTTAGTCTTATTGAGCCGAGCTGAGACCCGAGTTCAGATTATTTCGTCGACGAATCTTCTCGAGTCACTCTGAGTGAGGCACTGTACACTCAATCTCAAAATCTCTGAAATGACGAACTGACTGTTACTAAGTCAGTGCTTTCGTATTGAGTGTCAGACACGAGAGTCAATAGAAAAAACAAAGGTGTTGTTTCGCTTGATATGTACTTCTCCCTTTATGTATGTAATAGGTATGTATTTTTGGGATAAATGAGGCAGTAGTATGCTTATTAAAGTTGTTCAGGATTCTTTCTCTGTATATGAGCATTGCATATGGTAGACGAGTGACAATGATAAACTGATCTGACTACTTGGCAATTTATTGTAAACTCGGTGGGTTGTCTTTCGGTGTCATAAGGTCAGTTTTTCGAAATCCTGCTGGAGTGACTTTTCGAGGTGAACCTTTCTTAAGCATATTGAATTAACTCTTGGCTAGTTTTGTCATTTTAGAGTCTTTTGAATGATTTTTATGAATTCAATTAATGCAACTGAGATTTTCTCTCTTCCACCTAGAGTTTGCATGACTGCGATAATTTGTTTTTGTAATAATAGTTAAAGATAATTCATGTGAATTTTTAAATATTTCTCATAGTTTACCATTTTAACACTAATTTGCTTGAAAGTTTGCACATAATTCTAGTGTTTGTGACCAAACTGTTAGCTTAGCAAGTGTTAGGAAGTCCTGTCGATCAGTCTATTATTGCCCCTCCCTGGCCATCGAGTCAGGGGGATGTCATCTGGCCTTGAGTGAGCTCAAGGCACAATACGAAGTATTTCTATTTTTAGAAAAATCAAGAGTATTATATATGAAGCTTTTTTCCGTAGTGATGTCAACAATGTTTTTTCAGAATTGATGCAAATTTGATGACTATGAAAGAGCTACAACTTAGTATAGAACTGAATAACCATTATATTGTCAAATGAAGTTGAATTAAACTTGGAAGAAATAGTTTTGAATTGTGTATTTTTTAGAAAAACTCCCGTTTTTAAGGAAATAAGCCATAACTTGATAAGGCTTGACTTGTTTGAGTACATATAGAATTACGGGAATGGTCTGTCTGTAATTGGGAAGCAGTTGAGTTTGAGCTGAGCGTAGTTAATTTAATACGTCCGTGATCGTGATTTGCATGCCGCACATAAATGTGGATGTGAGTGTGGACGTGAAGCGGAATAGACAGGACGAAACCCAGGACAGAACAAAACAGAATTCAAGTCAGCTCACTCAACTCAAGTCACCTAAACGAAGAATGGTAGGAATTGGAATAGAAGTTGGAACAGAACAGGACAAACCAGGCCCGAACAAGAGCAGTAGAGATGAGATGAGAGTGGAATGAGTATGTGGGCAAAATGTCGAGTCTCGTTCTCGCTGAGTCGTCGACGACGACAACAAAGTCAAGTAAATATGTGCAATGCATTGCATGTAGTAGCGCTGTAAATAAACCTGGTAGTCTTCTTTTTGCCCTGCCTTACTTGCCTTTGCAATCCTATCTAGTATAGATACACAATATACAAATAGTACTTTGCAATTCCAACTTGTCTTCTGACTGACTTAGATTGTATCTTTGGTGATGTGATGTGAAGTTAGTTGTGCTTAGTGGGCCGTTATAAGAAGTTGTATGACTCTTACTGACTTGACTTGGCCGGACTAGACTAGACTGGACTGGAACAGAGCTTAAGAGTGTTTTGCTGCACTGTAGGTAGCTGTATTTTACTTTTAGTTGCTATGCTGAAAAGCTGAAGTTGAATGCTCGATGTTCTGTTATATTCTGCTTTACTAAAAACTAGACTTGGAGCACAGAAATGCAATAAGAGTATAAGTTGATGGGCTTCTCGTATTTGTGCATTCTAGCTTGGCTTGGATTTTGGATTCAGGATCTTTTTTTGGGTTGTATATTGTATATACTTTGTTTGTAGATGGTTTGGTTTGGTTTGGTTGGATTGGGTGGGGTGAGACTGGAAGGAAGAAATAAGCGGAGGAAAGAGAGGAGATGAGAGAAGAGAAGAGAAGAGGAAAGAATATGTAAGTGGAGAGGAGAGAAAGGAAATAAGGAGCTGACGGACTGAAGAGCTCCCACTTCCAACCAAAGACATTCACTAATGACGAGGATTCCTTAAAAAAGTCTTTTGCCAAACCACAAAAATCCTTTTTTTATCCAGTCAAATGCAAACATGAGACCACTACCATACCACCAAGACCATAATATACTCATATCCATACCCATACCATCATGCACACAACAAAACACATGATCACACACAGGAGTAAAGCAAAATCTGTATACAGTCATAGTTTGCTTTCCTCTCTCTCTCTCTGCCTGACTAGACTTGACTTGAGTTGACTGTATTTCATCACATTCACAATCATAGCCATCCATCCAGTAACAGCAACCATGCATCCATGCATGCTTGCTTGCAACATTCTTCCATCCAAAAATAAGTAACTAGCTACAACAACTGACAACCTGTGCTTTGCCTCCTTTTCCACATATACAATCCCATTCCATCTCATCTCTCAGCTGAAATCAAGTCAAGTAAGAAGCTCTTAGCCTCTGACTGAGCTACAAGAACAACTTAAAACCAAAAGCAAGTTTTCTGTGTGTTCAACCCAAATCGATTTTACGAACATGATACTACAAAAACAAAGGTTTGAGTGGTAAATCAGCTCCTTCCCGTCTGTGTTGTGGTTTTCTGTTGAGACTGTGTTTTATTTTCTACATCTGTCCACGTGCTTTGTCCCTCTGTTTGTCGGCTGTCTCCCAAATTATATACTAAACCTCAACTCATCATGATTCTTTATGGATTCTATGTAAAATTTTGTTCCTTTTCCAATCATATGTCAACAATAGACTTTCAAACAAACCACATAAGTCAAATCACACAAGAAAAGTAAAGCTATTCCAAATCAGAAATCCCTGAGCCAAACCGCAGTCTGAGTAAAAAACCAATACACAATCTGTCCGTATTTCCTTCGTGTCGTTCGTAGCTCTTTCTTATCTCTCCATGAAACAGGAGTCAATTCACTTCAAGTCAAGACAGTTCAGTCATTTACCGCAAATCAAATATAAGCTACCCAGTTAACTCTCAGTGTATCTCACGTAGAATAAACAACTATAAAAATACATGAGAATCAAATTCGATTTATTCACAGAGAATGTAAATTTATATGCTGTTTCTCATCCTTCCCCATAATTTACAGTTGCATTTTTATCTATTATCTCTATATGTACCACATTGCATATGCGTATCTATCTGTAAAGTCTACATAGGGTATAGACATTTCTCTAAAAGTTTTTATTTCAGCAGATGAAGATGAAATCAGTGCCGGAGCCAAAGCCAAAGCCAATGCCAAAGTGTCTGAAATTTACGACCACTAAAACACCATATAAAAATGGTGTATGAGAGAAGGACTCATAAGGATCAGAGAATAAGTACTGAAGAGTGGAGGCAGAGAATAGAACTCTGTATTTTTAGTGCTTCTTCTACTCTTACAATGACACTCTCTCTATGGTAGTGGAAGGCAGGGAACTGAACTGAAATTGAACTGCAATGAATAGATAGATATATTATGCTATGTATAGTAAGTAATGCTATTACTATTCTCGAGAGTTTAAAGAGAGCATCAGGAGAAGAGTAGTAGTGAGTTGAAATGGCTTTATTCCCTTGTGGAAAGAAAATGATCAAGGGAGAGCAGGTTATGAAGAAGTGTGATTTTTGGTGAAAATGGGATAAAATTGAACATTTCGGATGTCATTTAGTTAGGCAATATTGATTAGTGGCTTTAGAGCATAAAAGTGGTCCGCTGCTGCAGTGTGTGTACGGTGGCTTAAAGTCTAGTCAAGTCAAGTCAAGGTAGAGTTGGTTGATGTTTGGTTGGATGACTGGTGTTTGCATTATTATATGCTTTACTCTATCTCTCTCTGTCTTGGCTTTGGCTCTCACTCTGGGCTTGTAAAGGCACGGCGGTAAATCAGCATTTTATTCATGACACAAAGATGGGAGACCATTAGCAAATTCCAGCAATATGAGATGATAAATAGCTGCCATTAGGAGTCAAACGTGGAATTTTTCATTTGTGCTTCTGGTGACTGACTAATCCCTCTGTCTGTTCCGTTCTCTTCTTTTCTCTCCTCTTCTCATTCCGTCCCATCCCATCTCATCTCAACTCATTCTATATTGCTGCAATGCATTTCCACCCATTCCTTCCTTCCTTCCTTACTACTAACGAACATAACCTATAACGTAACGTAAAGTAAGCAAGAAAGCGAGCTAAATACATCTATTCCATTTACATGCAAACATGACTCTTTCCTACATTGATATACTCTATATCAGATGTTATAATCATTTTATACCGTCACATTGCATGGCATGGCATTGCATTGCATTGCCTTGCATTGCATTCTTTCCATCTTTTCTTATTTTCCCAGTAATAACCCAGTTATTATTTATTTCATCAGTCAGTCTATGTCTTGTCTCTTCCAACTCCAACCCATCATCAAACTTCTCACTTTTTCCCTTCATTCAGTCATTTATTCAATTCATGACTCATTTCCAATTATATTCGCCCGGTGGTCCCGAAAAATGTCATATTAAAACTCTTATCGGGTTACAACACACCGCCTTCTGCTTATCTTTACAGTCCAATTAGTAGTCTCTCAGTCTCATAGCCAATTCAATTATATATATATATACATATAATATATATATAGGTAGGATACTTGAAAATTCCTTTTTCGCCTGAATTCCATTACAATTCTTAAGTCTAAAAACAGTTATTCAAGGACAGTGCATTGGACGAATGATTAGATTCACCAGAGCTTAATTGATGTGCTCAAATTCGTCATTCATTCATGATATAGTAAAGTACAGTACAATGTCCCGAGTGTGTAAAAAGTGTGTTCTCAAGCAGATATCTCCACATTCAAAATCCATACATTATAACATGTCGTGCAACTAAAAGCTAGTAGAGAAAATGAAAAAACAAATACCTACATAGTTATTCACTTGTTAAATTCTTCTGGAAATGTTGAATGTCGACTTGGGCTGTAATTGCGTCATCGACACACTGCATGATTTATTCCGTGCAGTGACATGACAATGTGAATAAAAACTGAAACTAATATATATCCTTTGCTCATAGAGAATGTATTGCATTTATCTTAAATCTTCGACTCTAGGCTATATTGCAGACCCATTTGGATTTGTATATTGCAGCAGAGAGTATATAGGTATAGGTGTAGGTATATAATATTTTACAGTATAAGCATAGAAATTGTTGAAGTTGTAATACATTGCATTGGGTTGTGTTGTGTTATATTGTAATGAAAGCAGAGTAAAAAAATAAATAAAAAAGCAATGGCTAAGTTGTTTTTCTCTTCTTCAGTTAGGCCCTACTAGCACAGTACTGTAATACTGCTGCACGCTGATTAACACGCAGACCCAATTTTAAAGCATGCAATATGCTCTTCAGTTTTAAGAATTTATTTTTTTCTAATTGTGGTTTGACTCATTTGTGGCTTTCCCTGACATGGCATGGTATGACCTGACTTGACTTGACGTTTCAGCTCAAGTTCTACTGCACTCTACTCTGTATTAGACTTCACTCTGCATTATAAACTGCAAGTACAAAATAGACACGACAAGGTAGAAAAATAAGATTCGTTGAATTTGATTGTTAAAAAAACAGAGCAAAGCCAAGAGCCATGCCACGAATCTTAATCTAGAAGTGGAATATGAAAAACATCGGCAATATTTCAGTCAAAGTTCTGTTCTCGTTTCTCTTTCTGATGTTATGCGGTTAGTGGGGAATATTACAATATAGAAAACATACTGACACTACAATTCTATAAAAGTACAAATGTTCTAAGACAGTCTATATACAAATGTTATATATCTAATACCAAGAAGAAATAAGATATGATAAGAATAATTCCATCTTTCATCTCTACTTGTATTTATGATTTCTTTGCACTATACATTAACTACAATGCAATGCAATTCAACTCCAGCACAATGAATTCAGAGCAATTGAATTGAGTTGGTTTGGTTCCAATTCTTAATTCCACTTTAGTATTTTCCATTATCCTGTACTTATTTTTATGTACGTACAAAAAGTCAGCCTGGCCTCAATGATTCATTTTCTATCCATAACTTGCCATCGCATAACATACTTAGGTATCCATTTACATCCTCTACATTAGTCTGCGCTACTGAAGTACCAAATCATTTGTGCGTAATAACAATAATGATGGTCAAACTGCAAAACCTCAATGCACGCATTGCATTGGGGAGTGAAGAATACAGAACAGATAGGTCCATAGTCCATAGTCAGTCCATGCTGCTATACCATATAATATACTTTTCTACAGAATCTCATCTCAGTCAGCCTGTATCATTATCATCTCACATTGCATCAGTTCATCATATTATTATATTAAACCGCATTCAACATTCGGCAAACAGAACGAAGCATCCAACTCAAGTCAGATTCAAATTCAACACAAACCAGGGAAACAACGGCAACGGCATGAAAGGGGTTCATAACATAATATACCTACCTAATAACATAACGAACCGTACCGCGACGAGTGCCAGATGTTATCTATCCTGGCTTGTCTTGAGACTTAACTTGATGTTGATGCTGGTGGTAAATACCATTTGCAAAACATTAGTAGTGCAAGGCAATGAGAAACTTTGAAAATCAAACAGTATTTTATTTAGCTGTGTAAATGATACAGAAAAAGCAAGAAATGATATACATTCACTACATTCAAGGGAGGATACTTATTATATGAGGTAAGACTTATACGTGTTAGAAAACATGTTTGCTCGAGTGAGTCAGTCTCTAACCCAAAGAAAACATGGCTATTCATTATTCACCAATTTCAATGTTTATATACGTATACCTTAACAACTTGCTTATGTGCAATAATGTGCATGCATGCTTATGAACTTATGCAAATGTTGAATATATACTTTAATAAATTATGAATAGAAGAACTGTAAACTAGAACTGTTGTTTTGTCAATATTAAAAAATGGGCAGTTTTCTCCTTTTTTTTCTTTTAGTCTGCACTTTTTGTTGGCATTGCTTTTAGTATTGTCTCTCTCTCTTGTGTCGAAGCCAACTTCCCTGTTTCCATTAAAGCAAAGTAAACCACAATAATATAAGATAGCACAACAATACAACATTCCGTAGAATTCTTTTGCTTGCTTATTAGCCTCTTTGAATTATGTTCACCACACCACACCAGAGCATACTTTATTTTACTTCACTTACTATAGATACTGCAGTGTAATGTACTAGAGTTGCGTCGTTTTGTTGATTCTAACTTTGCGAAATAAATAAATAGCCAACTTATTACAATAAATTGCGTCTGCAGAAATTCATCCTAGTCCTCATCGTTTGGGTACAAATGGGCAGTGTGGCAAATAGCAAATGTGGAATATATCATATTCCATACACTTCTATGCATTGGAGTATAGAGTAGCATCCATAAGTACACAAGCAGATGAGCATGGTGTAGTAGTAGTATTGTTGTTATTCATTCCTTCTTATCCATCTAGGAAGAAACATTGTATCCATAGACTGGAGTTGAGAATAAGGATAGAAGGGAAGAAAAAGTTGATCTCCTCAAGCTCAATAAATAATCGCTAATGGGAAGGTCTTATTTATGTGCTCAACGTAGCAAAGCCCCTTTGCACATTTGTTTTGACATTTATTAGCCATTTTCGCTCAAATTTGACATGTCATTTGGCATATGGGAATGAAATGGTATCGTCTGCTTTACAATATATACAAACTATACAACAAGGTACGTAGTACCTATACATGAATAGCTATTTAGCTTTATAGTGAGGCATGCCGGTTTGGATTTGGCTTAGGTTTAGGTTTAGGCTTTAGCTTTAGCTTTGGCTTTGGCTTTAGATTAAATGGGCTGGCCTGGCCCGGTCTGTTGTTGTCTTGTCTTGTCTTGTCTTATTTCTTGACTGTCTTGCTGGTGGGCTGCCGCCACCGCTGGTGGCTCAGTTGAGTTGAGATGAGTTGAGTTCTGTTGAATTAGTTAGTACATAACAAGACAAGAAAAAGATAAGGATGCCTTATGCACACTAAGAGATATGTACATACCTATGCATACATTTACTGTACAGTCAGCATTGTGCATAGAGAAATAAGTGCCAGTATAAATAATACCTAATGTGCATATATAATGTAATAAAAGATGCAAATATGATTTCTACTTATGAATATGAATGCAAATATGAGAATGAATAAAAGAATAAAACGAGAAAAAATGAAAGACGGAGAAGAAGATTTTTCTTTCACTTCATTTCTCATTTGCAAAGTATGTTTGTATGTATGTACGTAGGTATAGGGTAGTGTAGATAGAAATATATGTATTCATCACTCTTTCATTCGTTCCCACCTGGACATCCTTCAATTTAAAAAAAAAGTAAAATACATGCATGTAAACTGTAATGTAATGTAATGTAATGCAGTGCAATGCAATGCAATGCGAGGCAATGCAATCTGCACTCTTTACTTCAGCATGGTCGTCGTGCTCATTTGAATTGGAATAAGAATTAAGTAAGATAATAGCATTGCCTTGGCATGGAAGAGGAGCTAAGTGGATGGAAAGTCAATGCCAATGCGTAACTCAGTGGACTTCTTTCATCTTGTGTGGCATGGAATAAACACCAATGTAAGGCAAGGTAAAGGCCGAGGCAAATGAAATGAAAGCATACTTACTTATGTTGAGCTGTTAGCTGATACGACGATACGCTGATACTAAATACTATACTTACTATGTACTTATATGTTGATAATGGCGTCTGCAGACTTTGATCAAACAGCCATTCACTCAAGTCCAACCCGTCCAGTTCCAGTTTAGGCGCTTTTATTTTTCTCACTCTACTCTTGTACTTCACTCAACTCTTAGGAAGCTACGATACAATACGATACGATTCGATTAGTATATACCTAAGCACCTACTGCTACTTCTAAGTAGAAAAAAGCCAAAGCAAAGTCAAGTCAGCTTCATTTTCAGCAGCACAAACACACAATCGAGAAAAGGATAAGAAAGAATAAGGAGAAGAGACAAAAAATCTGAGAAGTCGACAGCCTTATTATACATACATACATA
>JAAXYV010000313.1:0-13170 GCA_036851875.1 Novacerus sp. FZ-2019
TTATTGTTTTAGCACGAACAAGGGGATTTTAAAGCAGATTTATGATGAAATAGAAAATCCCAGGATTTCTGAGAGGCTTTGGGTTTCGCCTCATTCATGGCACATAGCACAGTGGTGGTGGCTGAATGACTGCTGCTCATGATGTGGTGGTCGGTGGTAGTGGTGATAGCATTCGGATTTATATAAGGTTGGGATTAATTTTCGTGTCTGGGAAGTGAACTGTGTTAAAGGGAAGTAAAGTAAAGCTGGCTTTGAAAGGGGAAAGTAAAGGGAAAGGAATGGTAAGGAGAGTTGATTTTTAACATGCTATGGTGGTATCCCATACGATAGAGAGCAATTCCGTTCCGTCCATATCATACTTTACCATGCAATCTCTGCCAGAACGAAGTAGAATGAAAATGATGGGAAAGTGACGTTAGATCGGAGAATCTCGTAATTCTGTGGTGAGGAAAGTGAAACTAGAATGGAAGGACGGAAGTGAGGGGAATGTGAAGGAATGGAAATAATGAATCCATTTAGCATTAGCCCTTGGGACATAATAGTACATTGAATGGAATGGAATGGAACTGATGTGAACCTTTATCAGACTTTGAGTCGAGTCAACTTGACTTAGACTTTGCCATCCGTCCATTGTCTCCTAAAATTATGAATACCCACTCAGGATGAAATGAATCGGAATGAAATGCGATTTGGATTTGCGTTTCTTGCTATGCCATGAGTTTGGCATGCAGTTGCGGTCTTGGGCGAATCAAGTCAAGTCAAGTCAACTCAAGGCAAGTCAAGGCAACTTCCCCCTCCTGAGACTTACTGTGTATGGATGGAAGTAAGTTTCGCTTTCGAAATTATTACTTTTACTATAGGTTAGGGATGCAATGAATGAGCATTGAAGTATGGAATAGAATAATAGCCTGGGTTTGAGAGCAAAGTCAGTTTATTTTATATTATGTACTTTATTATATTGCAATCTATTCCATTTCCAAGTAATGTAATTTAATATTTTATGATATTGTATTATCAGCAATGATGGGCAAAGTTGGCCAATTTCTAATTTACTGCATTCAGATTTGTGAACTGAATTTAAAGTTTGACTTTATAGTTTGAGCTTTGTTGCTCTGTGTATATATGTGGGATGAGAACTTCAAAATAACTTTGTTTTAGTTTTAAGTCTGAAGTACATTTGGCTTGGCTATGGGTTTAGTCTCCTCATTGGGGTCTTTATAACATAACTATATTGGTATACCTACCTACACCTAGTCACATTGACTTAGTTTTAGTGTAGTTTAGTTAGTTTGGTTTGATAGGTTTCACTTTGGTTTACTTTCTAGAGTATGGGTGGGAAGATACAGTGTCTTTATATTTTATATTCAATTTAATTTTATGGCTCTACATCGTATGCTTTGGCATGGCATGGCATGGGCTGTTGAAGCTACCTAAGTAAAGCTTCGGGCTGGATCGAATCGGGCAGGCCAGGGGAAGCGCCAAAAAGCAAAGAAAAGACTGCTCCTAGGGTGTAAGTTAAGTAAGAAAGCATTTGGCTACTGGAACTAGGAGAGGAAGACTTGGTTCAACGAGAGGCGAGTTCAGTCATGCGAGGGAAAATTTATCTCTCGAGCCAATTATTGCAGTTGACTGAGCGAGTGTCGATGTCGAATTTATTTTTTGCACTGACTGGATTTTACGAAAGAATATTATTATATTGTATTACCTATATATTTAAGGCCTAGAGATAGAGGGTATGGGTATACCATACAATATTTGAACTGAGATGAAGAAATGATTTTGTGTATGAAACCAAACATATAGGCTTCGATCAACTATACTATAATATACTTGACTATATAGTTTGACTGGAGGTTTGAAGATTGATAAAACGAAAAGTCTGTGAAAGTTGAGTTAAAGTTTAGCCTATATGTGTGAGGATGAGTGCATCAAGTCAAGCCAAGTCGAATGTGAGTGGAGGATGACAGTAGCAATTCTATTAGAATGTTGATTTGATTTGGAATGTCTCTTTATGTTTACTTACCCGGGTGTCTGTTCAAGTTCGGGTCTGTTGCTGCATAGTAATAGATTAAACTGAACTGGACTGCATGGACGCTTCCTTTCTTTTTACTATAGCCTATGAAATAATGCAGGGCATTTGGAAATATAGACGTAGACGGGTAGAGAGAGAGAGAGAGAGAGACATAGAGAGATAGCTTTACTGCTCTATGAAATCCCTTAGCTTAACGTTATTGAGCTGTTAATTTNATTTGGAAATATAGACGTAGACGGGTAGAGAGAGAGAGAGAGAGAGACATAGAGAGATAGCTTTACTGCTCTATGAAATCCCTTAGCTTAACGTTATTGAGCTGTTAATTTAGTCCTTACAGAGTAACTTTTCTTTGTCACGCCTCATGCAGTAGTAGGTTGGTTGTTCTGTGGAAATAGAGAATTTCGTGTATATAGACAAAAAAAATCGTATTCTCTCTCTCTCTTTGGGAATATGATTGGAATAGAAATGCTCAAATTACCGCAGAAGTTTTTCCTAGTTCTTGAGAACAAAGTTGCATAAGAAATTCAAAGTAAATCAAATTAAAGGATTTAGTTGGAGTTTTTCGGATGGTTTTTTTTAATATTCCAATCATATTAGGTTGAACCTTAACTTAAGCTCTAGAGATGAGATAAAACTCTCAAACGGACGAGAAGAATCGTAAATCACATCTAGAATCAAGTCTAATTAGCTTTTTCTTTAGAATCCACTGCATACTGTTACTCGTGGACGATTCCTTGTGTTAGTGAGAAGGTAGGTAGGTAGGTATATAGGTGGGTAACTCCTTGGCTCGTTCGCTTAGTCAGTCCATTGAATTGAAATGTAATCGTAATCTAGGGATGGAAATGTTTGTCAATCCCAGGAGAATTTTTTGATAAAGTAGTGAAATGAAACCTGAGAAAAGGATTATGGGCTGTTGGCTCGGTTGAGTTCAGTTTGCAGTCAGTTCAGTTCAGTTCAGCTCAACTGAGATGTGATGGGATAGGAAGGATGGGAAAGTAAAGTAAAGTAAAGTAAATGTGAAGTAGGTATGAAGTGAAGTAAAAGTCTCGACCAAAAACCCAAAGTCCTTTTTCACTGCATGGCGTACTTTGCTGTATGTATTCCTATCTCTATCTATCTTATACTTTAGTGGGTAATACTTACTTTTCTCCTTACGCTGACTTGCGTTGAGTATACAGTCTGCCTGCTTCTTTCTATACTCATCTCGTCAGATTGGAAGTGGAAAGAAAACCCTAATGAAAGCTGAGCTGTTTTATCGATCTTGAGCGCTTTTTTTCTCTTACTGGTTTTTTCCGTCTTTTTTTCGACTTACTTTTTCGCTCTGAGACTCCTCGGCCTTCCTTCCTTGGCTGCTTGCTCACTGCTGCTTCTTCATTTCATGTTGAAGTTTCCTCCCTGCCTACTTGCTTTTCTTGTATTATTTTCTTTTTCATACTCTACTTGACTCGACTTGACTGTCCTGCTCTCTCTAAGACTCTACACTTTAGTTCACTTTTATTTTGTCTGTGTGTTCTCTGTATTCTTCTTCTTCTTCTTCTTCATCGTATTTCTCCAAGCGGCTTTTTATCTTTTTTGAAAGTGGGTGTCATTTCGGGAGACATATTATTTGGAAGGCTTCGTCTCCAATTACAACTCCTATCTTTGTTGCATGGCTAAGGCTATGCATTACAATGCTCCTCGGGATAGAAAAGAAATGATGAGTCTCATTAAATGCTTTCTCTCTGTCTCCTCTTGGCTTTTTCAGCCAAGTCTGTTGTCTTCGTCTTCAGGTTTATGGTGTGATGTAAAGGGATGTGATGCTACCCTCTTGGCTTTTGTTTCATTATTATGTACATCTGAAAGTTTTTCCCTTTTCTTTGTTTTCTTTAGAAACGATGTTTCTTAAGTTTTTACTGTCATTATTTCGCACATGCACAGAAACAATTTTAGACTCACACAGAGGTAGGATAGAGTGTCAGCTCATGTAACTGCAGAAATAATGGATTTTCTGTCCAAGTTCATTATTTTGAAAAATAATATAGTTTAGCGCAGGCTATGCTACATGGCACCGTTGTAATTTGATTACACCTTCGACTGAAAAGGAAAGGATGTGTAACTTGTGTGTTTCTTCCTACTGGAAAATAGTATTTTAAATTGGATTATTTTTTGTCAAGAAATGAAAGTGAAGTGCTATAAGTAAGTGAACACTACACAGAAACTTAAAACTACGCAACGCAAAGTTTCGCAATGACTTAGGCTCTTCGTGATGCTAGAGATATATGATAGATTGCGATTGATTCAGCTGTAAATTTTATTATTTCCTATAGTACTTAGTATATACAGTGTGTAAAGAAATATATTGAGTCGTTCATACATGATGGCTCTGAGCTGTGTTGTTATGTTCACTTTCACCAAATTGTATCAAAGTGTAGTATGTAGTAAGATAATAGTCGGCACTTTTTGTAGCGTAGACTCTCTTTCTTTCTGGGAAAAAGTGTTTGAAATATTTCTATTATACTCATATTACCTTCTATACGTTAGTTTTTATTAGGCTCTCGTGTAGTCTTGCATAGGACAAAGGAATGGATACTGAAACAGAAATAATAACTATGGAACAGCTTAGTAATGAGAAATAATATTGCAAGGTTGCAAGTAATTGCAGCTGTTATGTTGTATTGTGTAGTGTGTTGTAACCAAGACAAAACTCGTTATACTTACTACACGCTTCACATGATTCTGTCTTTGAAACTTTGTAGTAACAACAGGTCAAACTAGCGTAGAGTATAAGAAACCTGTCAAGTACAAGTATGAGGAAAGTTTCTTTCCATGATTATCATCATTTTCTGTCAAAACAACATTTCACATAGCATATCTGGAACGCGTACAGTCTAACTAACTTCTACTGACTGATTATTATCCTTATATATATATATAATATTATGATGTGGTGCGTAAAGGTAATAAATGATAAATTGAATTGAGTACAAGGACTAAATGAAAGGAGAAACGAAGACGCAGAAGTGATGATTAGGAAAGTCGATATGATGTTCTTTCTACTTGGCTGTGTGTGTTTCTAGTATATAGAGTAGAAGCTTTCTCCCATAATGTATATGTACGTACACGCTCCATGTCTGTGGAAATGTGTTATAAGTGGTAGAGCACATAAGTAAGACATATTATTGGTGGAAGTGTTACGTATGTTTTTCCTGTCGATAAATATATATGTATATGTATATATCCAGTATATATGTAAGTGTCTAACATCCAACTATCTTACCCATTGCAGCTAATAATAAGGATAGTATTTGTTGTAATATACATTGTTCTCTTGTATTTGCTTCGCTCCATTCAACTTTCACTAGATCTCAACATGGAGAAGGGTGAAGTAATGAAAATGAAAGCCAAGGCCAAGGAAAAGCCAAAGCAAGTTAAGTTAAGTCAAATCAAGTCAATGTAGAGTCGCATTGATTTTCTCACACAGGCACACACATACAGAGAGAGAGACAGAGAGAGAGCTGAGCGAAATAGAACTGAAAAGGAATAAAGGAGTGAAAAGGGCTTTATCTGGTTTTCACTTTCATTTTCACTTCAACTGTCTCGTCTTGGAAGCGGAATTGTGTGTAGTCAAGTTAGTGGGGAATACTGTATAGTCAAATAAGTCTTTGCACTTTGCTATGGTTTGGTTATTTTTCATCTCTAGCGCTTGGTTAGTTTAGTTTTAGTTTAGTTTCGTTTGTACTAAGGAAAGTTTATTTTACTGTATAAACTGTCTCTTCACTATCCTTGCCTTCTTAGTCTCTCAGTTTGCCCACTGCCAATTTAGTTTATGTAAAGGATATAGAGTATAATATAGTCAACAGAAGCAGTATAATGCTACCTGATAAGTTAGAATTGGAGGCGGGAATGGTGAAGAAAGTGGAAGTAGAGTAGAGGTAGGGAACGGATATCTTGTTGAATTTTCTTCTCTAACTGTGTATTTGGTTTGGTTTTCTCTTTTTCGCTCTTCTCTAAGCTGCACTGCATTGCTGTGGGTTAAAAGTGGAGAGAATGCGAATGTAATGTAACTATGCTGAGCTAGGGAAAAGCTTTGCCTAGGAGAAAGTTGAAAATAAAATCGAGTGAATGGGACTAGAGTAAGAGAGGGAGAGAAAAGGAAAGAGAAAGGAACGAAAGAATAAAACCAACTTGACTCGAGTTGAGTTTGAGTTGACAACTTCAGTGTCATTGTGTGAAGTGTTTGAGTGTTACTAGAATGCCTTTAATGTGTTCTACTCTTGACTTGAAGCATAATACGGTGTAGTGTAGTGTAGGATTGTGTTGGTTGGTATTTGGTATGGCTTGGCACTTTGTATTGTACATTCTCTAGTCAGTCAACCAGTCAGCCAAGTCAAGCCATACACCCGGTTGGGTTTGTTTTATCAAGTTTAAGGTTTTGTATGGGAGATACTGTACTCTGTGTCTGGAGTGTGTGTATTATTCTATATCCTTGTATATGCTTGTAGGGTATAACAAAAACACAAGTCATGTTCTAATTATTATTTCCCTTTTCGGCCTTCTTGCTGTATTGTATTGTATTGTAGAAGCTTAGCTATATTATTATCTGTAGTTGCCCTGCCTGAAGCTGGATTTTCATTCTTTAAAGAATGGCTTGAGTTAACTTAACTTGACTTGACTTGGCTTTAGTTGAGTGAGTGATTTGCTTTGGCTTGGCTTGGCTTGACTTGGCTTGGCGTAGCTTAGCATAGCATAGTGTAGAGCTTTTGGCGGGTTTGCCTTTCTTTTCTGTCGTTACGAAGAGTTTTTTGGACTGGGAAACACTTTCGAGAGAACAAAACAAACCACTTTTATGGATGTAGGAATGGGCTTTGTACAGTGTCGTTGTTGTTTTGATGGCGGTTGTTTTCTTTTTGTTGTAGTTGTGTATTGTGTACACTACTTGTGTTGGTAAAACTAAGCCGTATACTCGTAGTAGGATGAGTATGAGAGTTCTCCACTCATCCTGTATCTATGTTAGGGTTTGGATTGAAGAATGAGATTGGAAAGTGTATTGATTTTTGATTCAATGGTGGTGATATGATGCCTGTGGTTTGTGTATTTTGTATTTGGGTTGTATGTCTATAGGTTGTTGAAGGTAACTTGTAACTCGGCTTTTGTTGGTGGTTGGTATAACAATTTCTTTGTGAGATACACGATATTGTGAGGAATTACAATTTTTCATGATAATCTCTGTACATCATTAGTCTCGGTTCACCTCGTTGCTAAATTGTAAATGGGCTTATTAGTGTTATTATTACCAGTCTATTACATCCTCGAATGGAGAGAGAGAGAGAGAGAGAGAGAGAAACAGATTGTCCTAAGCATAGAGAATGTAAAGCGTATGACTGAATGAATATGCAACTAGAGAAGAAGCCGTAAAATAAATCACACGTCAAGTCAAGTGAAAGAGTCCCCCACCCAATTAGGAAGAAGGATAGTCCAGGATGATTGTGATGCAAAAGGGTGTAGGTAGGTAGGTAGGTAGGTATATATGTGATGGGATGTGATATCATGTTTGCTTTCAGTGTCCTACATCTCATTTCATCTTATGCGTTTATGCACCACAATATAGGATGGAAAACCACGAGACTGTAATTTAACTCGATTCAATTTAATTAATTCCTCTGGATTTATTCACACCTTTTACTCTCCCCCTTTTGACTTTGCATGTGAATTATTACACCAAAAGATCTGTTAGGTTATGGTTATGGTATGCGTTTATTATACTTTAGCTTGAGTCGGAGTTGGATTTGTATTGTAGCTGTAGTACTAGGAGTAGTAGAAGTAGTGGCAGCAGTAGTAGAAGTAGTAGTAGTAGTATAGTAATAGTAATATTAGAAGTAGTTTTAGTATTAGTACTAGTAGTAGTAACGTATTTGTTATCATTATATGCAATGTAATGTACGTTTGTCTTATTACTATGTTGTATATAGATAGATAGGTATAGTTATTATTACAATATACTTGCTTCATTTTCATTCCTTGCTCTCATACAATAGATACAGTACAATACAATAATAATATGTAATATGCCGTATAATGTGGTTTACATGGTATAATATAGTATATCTTCTTGTCTTGCCTTGATAGGTATAATAATCGTATGATATAGTGTGACAGCCTGTCATTTCATGTATAATATAGTGTAGTGTAGTGTAGGTGATAGAGTAAAGTAATGTTGCTCACATTTTGTGAGCTCTATAGCTTTGTCTTTACAAAGTGTATGTATGTATGTAGCATGTATTGTGTGTTTAGGGCGGGAGTAGTATTATAGTATTATATTGGTATGATGACCGCGGCAACATTGCTGCTCAGCACCCAACCTTGACTTGAGTATAATTTGAGATTTTTGAGTATTCTTTTGACTGGGGCGAGAACGGAACAAAAGAGAAGAATTACGATGTGGATTTGATAACTTTCAACAGATTAGTGGACAGTAGAACGACGTGGTTGACAGGAGGAAAGTACCTTTCCTTTATCTTGCTTTACTTTGATTGTTGGATTGTCTCTTGTGTCAAGTGACAAAACTTAAGTGAAGGTTGGTCGGTTTGGGGAAGTGGAAGTGGAAGGCGTTGGATTGCAGAGGTATGAGGTGGGTATATCTGATGGATGTATGTATGTAAGGTAGGTATGGTATATGGTAGGGTAGAGTATAGGTGAGATGGGGTATAGTAGACATACCTATATAGTCAAAGTGAAATGTCAGGCTGAAGTTGAGAGTCAACTGTTGAGTGGGGTTTGCTGAATTACACTTTGAAAACCCAAAATGGGGTGGGGGTGGAATGAAAGGAATTAAATGGTTTGGAATGGAATGTGTGAGAAATGTGATGCGATGCAAAGGAGTTGTGTTACCTATTATGCGTTATTATTGTCTTCCCTCTGGGTTTACTTGACTTTTGAGTTCAGTTGACTGGGCTAGTTGGTGACTTGATTTGGCTGGGTTGAATTGGGCTTGACTTAACGTGAGAACTCGACTTGGTTTCTGTGTGGAAGAAAAGGGAGAGATTTTAATGAGGATAATTAAAATTGAACGGGGAAAAGGGAGGACGTGACATCACAGGGTAGGGAACAAAGTTCTGGAGATGAGTCGGATTGAGGCTAGTTCGTGTCGAGGTCTCATTATTGCAGAGGAAAGGAAATACGACCAAAGAGAGCATAGTTGAGTAGAGTAGATTCGAAGAAGAATCTCCATCACGTCTCATTTCAGTTTCAGTTGGAGTTGTTAGATTTACTGGAGGTACATAGTAGGTGTATAGGTTATAGTAGTAGGAGTGAGTAGGTAGTGGTTGTGTTTGGTATGGTAGTCCCACAGTAGACTGAAACTCAGTAGTCGCACTTTGGAAAGTAGAAGAAGAGGAAGAAAAGATCCAAGTTTCGTTTAGTTCAGCCCAGCAGTTCTGTTGAGTTTGGTTGGTTTGGTTTGGGTGGGAGTTCAAGTAATGTGATAGATGTCTTCATTCTCAAAGTAGAGTCTGTTCGTTATGCCGCTCAGCTCGACTTGGTCGGAGTCGGAGTCGAAGTCTGGGTGATGTTGATGATGGCGATGGTTCTGGGGATGGTAGGAACTGTTTCTTCGACTTCTGTTGCTACTGCCACTGCCACGACTTGGATCTCGATCTCCGAAGCGCGTGTAGGCCATTCCATGTCCGCTGCTTCTCCGCTCCTCTTCTTCATCTTCGTGCTGCCCTTCTCCCTTAAGTGTTTGGAGAAAACAAGAATTAACATTTTTCTGAAGGTTTGTTTTCGATTTCAACTCCTACACTGGGATGCGGTCCGCATCCCAGATTTTGTTGTCTCGGGTGGGGGAATAAAGTGTCATTGTACTTTGACATTGTGGAACAGGATATATATAAAAAAAGAAGGAGACGGCGAACAACAAACTAGGTATGACATTGGATTGAGTCTTATGTCTTTTGTAGTTTAGAAAAGTAAAGATGTAAGTAGGAAGAAAGAAGGAATCCTGTTGGGCTTACGAATCATTAGAAAGTTTGGAAAATCAGTGTGTCCAGGAGTATTACATCACAATATGTAAGTCCCCTTGCCGTCGCTCTTTTGTAACATTTCTATATAGAGAGAGGGAGAATGAAAGAGAGTTTGTAATTTTGTTGTAGCGGAATGTGAATGAGCTCGGAAACAGGAATGGATTGTTTCCAATTTCAGGACTGTCAAGCTAAGTAGACTGAGGTATGTCTTCTTAGTCTGTCTGAGCAAGTTGAGAAAGGATACTGGGGAAAGTACGTAGGTATAGAAAATGAAAAATAAAGTTTACTCTTGTCTGGGGAGGTAAAAGAATTGGCACATAATTGTATGGACTACGAAAGCAAGTTGGGTAAAGTTGGTAAAGTTTAATTCCTGGAATTGGAGAGAAAGTAAAGAGTAGTAGTAGAAGTAGTATAAAGTCAGACTTACTCTCCGCCTGGTGCAATGGAAAATGCCTCTTCTCCTTGAGAAGCGGAAAACGAAAAAGCTGAGCAAAAGGAGGACCATAATAGATCCAAGGCAGGTGGCTGCTGATATCAAAAGGGTTTTGACAATGATCGTCCCACTCGTTGAGTCGTAGGGCTCTTGATTGTTTGAACGGAGGAGTTGATGTTGAGTACTGCGGAGGTAGGAGAGCTTGGGCTTGTTATCACCACCAGAGTTCTGTAATGTAATGCAATTCAATGTAATGTAATGGTAAATGTAAGTGAAATTGCAAAGTTGCACGTACACTATGTATATACATTGAATTACTTTAGTGGATGTGAATAGTTATTTCATTACATCATGTCAACGTTGTGAGTAATGGTTAGCGAAGAGTGATGCTTTAGAATTTATAAAATTGTATAGAACCTCCTAGAATGCACAGTAGTCTTTACTTTGAGGTTCATTGCTAGCTTTTAGCCAAATTGTAAATAATTTTGTTAATGGACTCTTCGTCATCATCGGGATAAAGTTAGTTTTAAGTTTGCTAGTTCAGTTTCATTTCAAATGACTATGGAATAGTTCTCTGTGGTGAGTGTGGCTTGGAGGAGAGGCTTATTACTACTAACCGGCTACACTGATGGAATACAAAATACAGAGGATGACGAGCGTGTAGTTGTGGATGTTATATTCCACTCTAGGATGATATAGTTTTGCTTGAAATATGATGCTAATGGGAAAGTTTGTACTTTATTTCATATTCCATTCTGTTGTCTACAAATGAGTTGAGTTGGGAAGTAGGAGAAGGAAGGGAAGTAAAAGGTATACTGTAGTACAGTATTCAGTGATGTGGATGAAGATATAGGAAGCAAGTGTCAGCAAATTTCACTTCTGAATACATTTGTCTGCATGGATAATTCACTCTACTGGGCTTCCTGAGGCTGATGGAAGAGCTTATTTAATAATATAGTAACTAATGTAATTTGACCGCAGCGTTGTGTCAAGTTAATTGTGAGTATGATGGAGAGAGAAAGAGATAAACAGCTGAGGATAGTCTAGTAGGGAGTAGGAGTTTTAGAAATTCTTGATGATTCTCCTGAGTAAAATACCCACATGTGTGTGTGTGTGGATATATAAATATACCTAAGTGTAATTAAAGAAGTTGTAGAAACATTAATCTAGAGTATTAGCAATATTTTATGACTGCTATTTAAAAAATTTTGCACGTTATTCGCACCATCTATTTATCATGCATAATGTGTTTTAATTTTGTAGAAGAGGAAATAATATAAGAGAGTGTATTATGGTGTATATATATGTATCTGTAGAAGATCTCATTTGTCGTGGTGGAGAACAGAGGAAAGTTGAGTTGATTACCATTTCGCATGCATGCATTTTTGACCTAATTAGCGCTTGTAATGGGTTTTTCTAGGATAATAATCAATTTGAGTGAGAGAACCGAGGCACTCAGGAACTATTTTTAAGCTATTATTGCCTGACAGCCTGCATTTCTACACTTTATTGGAGTTATTATCTTGCCTAATGTGAATTTTTTTCATACATGGTTATACATAATCATTTTCCTTTTGTACTTGGCATTGCTTTTCGCTCTTTCATGGACGTTGTGGTTTCAGCCTACTGCAATTTAGTCTTTGGAGCAAGATTTGACAAAGCCTGTTCGCATTTTAACTTTTACAACTTACAAATTACGATTGGAGGAAGAAGGGAAAGAAACTAGTATATTTGGTTGCTGTGCAGGAGATATAATGAAACGTAACGTAGTAGTAGGCTTAGAAGATTTTGGGTGGGAAATACCAGGAGCAACGTGCTGAGAATAAAATTGGCGAAAGGAATGAAACCCGCATTTTTTTTATCTCTTCTTCTTTTTTTGCTTTACATCTTTAAAGCATCAATTTGTTAGTGTGAGGAAGACATTATAGTGGTTCCTTCCTATATAGAGAGAACTAGTATATCGAATTTGTTTTGTGTGTGGTGATACGTGTATAGGGAGTTTCAATTTTGAATTGTAAAATGTTTTTGATTTCAAGAGTTTAGTGTTGGCAGTGCCGGTAAAGGTTTTGTTAGAATTGTTTGAAAACTGTAAATATAGGTTTGAATGGTGTAAAAGAAAAAAAATATTCTTGTAGTGTTTGGAAAAAGAAGCTGAAGAGGAGAGCGATAAAGAGAATGAATAGTATATGGGTAACTGCAACTCACAGAGGATGAAGACTCCTTAGCAACTCCATCGTCGTCAGGATACCCGGGCGGAAATCCATCAATCGATCTTTGAACTGCTTCTGTTTCTTCATCCAACCGACTCGTCGATCCTCTTCGCCGAGTCTCATCAATAATTGCGTTATCATCATTTGTCTTTGTCTTGTCGAGAGTCTGTGTTCTTGGTCTTGGTTTTGGTCTTGGTGTAGTTGTTGTTGGTCTTCCGATTCGTCCAATAGACATTGGAATTACTGGTTTTTTACCACCACCCGAGCTCAAACTTATGTTATTTGTTCGCTGAGCTCTACTTTTCCAAGTATAGTCGAAGTAAGATTGAGTTGGAGATGCCTCAGCGTCTCCACTGCTGCTACTACTTCTAGTAACATTACTGATACTATCTCCGTTCCTTCGTCGAGTTTCGACCACTGTGAGAGAGAGAGAGAGTCAAAGAGAGAAACCAAGAAGAATCATGAAAAAATTGCTTCAAGAGAATAATTTAGACTTGT
>JAAXYV010000314.1:0-13162 GCA_036851875.1 Novacerus sp. FZ-2019
TATTCAAATGAAGCTTGAACAAATCCTTGGTGTCACGTGTTACAAATAAGTACAGGACTTAACTGTTTTGACATGTAGCCTCTAAACTAAGTTTCCTGTTCCTGTTCCTATAATACCTTAAATATTTTGAGTCGATGTTGGCCAACACTGTTATTAGTGCGGCAGAAATAAAAGAGTTGATATTTATACTTAATTAAAAATTAACCATTTCAGAAGAAGTTAACAAATTTATACTCTTCGTTACAACACAAGTGCTCATTAGATTTTTCATTATTGTAGAATTGATTGAAACATGTTACGAAACATTAATGGATTTATTTTTTTCTTTAACAGGGAAATGAAATATCTTTGCAGTCTGAAATGTGCTCCCACTGTAAGTCGATGCAATGTACAAGACGTTTTTGCATTAACAACGACTAACCCCACAAATTATTTTATTCTATAATCTTCTGAATTTCAACAGGGTTCTAAATATATATATGGAGTGTAATAAAAAATTTCAGTTGATCCAGAAGAGATCAAACGTTTGGGAAAACGTTTCCGTAAGCTGGATTTGGACAATTCAGGGTCCCTATCCGTGGATGAGTTTATGAGCCTACCTGAGTTGCAGCAAAACCCTTTGGTGCAACGAGTGATAGATATCTTTGATGCGGACGGCAATGGAGAAGTCGATTTTAAGGGTAAAGAAGTCGCAAAAATAATACTAAATTCATACAGCACTACATTAATACTTTAGTGACCCTGGAACGTGGAACTATTCTGGTAGTACAACTGTGCCCCAAGAGCATTAACTGAAAGGTATTTTCGTATTAGAATTCATCCAAGGGGTATCTCAGTTCAGTGTGAAGGGAGATAAAGAATCTAAACTGCGATTCGCTTTCCGCATTTACGACATGGATAATGATGGATACATCTCAAACGGAGAACTCTTCCAGGTAATAAAATAATATATTCCAGAATGAGGTCAAGCTAGTCTAAAAGTTATTATTATTAACGCTCGTATATTAAGGCCGAGAAATTATACTGTTTTACACCATATATTACTTTTTTACGCACACTCACATAGTGGATTTAACTGGAACAGTTAAGTAAGCTGGGGTTTACAGTAAAATGGAGACATTGAGGTCGAACTATTAGGTGATTGTGTGTGATTTTAGTGCAAACTCGAACCTGTTACAATTTGTCGTGTAAAGCTCTAAACTGTTTCAGAAAGTACCAAAGTTAATTAATTATTGACTATTTACATCAAAAGTTGGGAACTCTCACTATGCAGATGTAAATGAGAATGAAACTTCGACAAATGTATAACTTTTGTCGTAGAAATTATGAAAAAAATGGTCACAAGATAGTGCACTACATCTGCATTATTGTCACCTATTGGAAATACATCCTTTCAATTTTAAAAATTGCTCAAATTTTTAAATTCATGTTTTGTATTTCAAATGTGTTCTGCAATAGTAGACTATGATGAAGAACTAATACAATATCGGATGATTATTTTTGGATATACCTATTACGAAAATCTATGGCAGTTAAGAAGCTTTGAGTCTGGCTGGTTTCTTCATTTTTAAACTGGAAAATTAGTACCAGATGTCATCACCACAGATAGCTATATATAAACTACCTGATAGCTATCGTAAAGTTGCCACTTAACTCGAAATAAATTCTAACGTTTTCTTGACTTCATAAGGTTTTGAAAATGATGGTTGGAAACAACTTAAAAGACACACAGCTGCAGCAAATAGTTGACAAAACAATTCTGTTCGCGGATAAAGATGAAGATGGGAAAATATCCTTTCAAGAGTTTTGCAACGTAGTTGGAAATACGGACATTCACAAGAAGATGGTTGTGGATGTTTGAAACCTTTACCTTTCTCTCGTGCGCCACTCAAATACAAACAATCGTACATTAACAAACACTACTAATACAATATAACAATTACTACACTACATTAATCATATAAAATTCGACTCCTATTATACATTACTATGTAATTTAATTTATGTACCTATTTCTATTGTTATCGAAGCAAACTATGTAATGTTAAGTGTTGTTAATGTAATGTACCGTCAAGTCATCATGTGTGAGTACCCAAGCGAGTATGTTAGAATTGGCAGAGGTGTTACTTGCGGAGTGAGTGAGGGCTTACCAACCAACTTGCTTTTAACTCCTCTCAGCCAGAATTAATACTTGATAAAAAGCTGACACTTTGATTACAAAAAGGGTAATCAAACCATTTATTTAGTTTGAGGTACACTTTATTAGCCATATTTCAAACTAAACCAAATAAAAGGAAACTATACTTAAACATTTGCAATATGGTGTCCATTTGTGCATTGTGCACTCCTTAAAATATCCATTACATAAAAACATTATTCCTTATGTGGCTTGTGTCTCTCCTGCCTGGCTGCCACTGCCACTCTCCTTCCCTTACTTGTGAAAAATACAATACCCGCATTTTCAATCTGAATGCTACCTATGCAATTGTTGTTTAATTGCTTCTCTGAAACTGCGAATTTTCCTCACTCTAATTACATTTTCAACTTTCACTGTAAGACGTCATTTTCTATGAATAATGATGAATCTATTCAATGCAGCCCTTATTATAACTATTCATTACTACATACTAAAAAATAATACGCAAGAATGCCCTACTCCAACTTGATAAACGACCCAAATCGTTATCAGAATAATTACATGATGTATAGCGTTGTACATTTGTGCTATGCTGAATGCAAATAAATATTCATTCAACGTTAAGCGCTTCTTTTACCGATCTCATTTTATTTAAACATTCTGCTGAGAATTCACATTTAAAGACCTGCGGCTGCTTTAGCGGCGATTCTCTTATTTCTCTCATCAGCGATGGACAGTTTAACACCCTTTCCTTTTGGCAAGGATACGTAAGGCTTATTTCCTTTGCCGATGATAAAAACGTAGTTCAACCTATGCATAAAAAACATTCAAATTTATTTCCTTGGTCTTAAAGACACTTTCTTATATTATAATGTCGTCTCTCATGGTAATGCACCAAATGCATATTTTCAAGCAAAGATACGACCGTTGAGAGATGCAGTTACTTTTGCCCACAGTATGACCCGCATGAATATGAATAAATCACATGCGGCCTTCGATAGGGGCCATCGAAAATAAAACTTTCATCATACCTTGTAGCAAAAACATGGCCAACGGAATCCTTGATGTGTACAATATCAAAAGATCCAGGGTGTCGTTCTCGACTGACAACAGTCCCCACTCGACCCAAATTTCGCCCACCAGTAATCATACATAAATTGCCTGTTCCCAAGAACAAAAATAAATATTAGTAAACATGTAATTCAAAACCTGCCTTACATCGTTTAAATAGTAATAATTCTCAGTTAAAATTCATTAATCACATAAATTCATTGGATTATGCCTGAATATTATAAGTCATCATAGAAAATACGGGTTTGCATAATTTGAATGTCGAAGTGTACGTTTTGTGGTAAGTTAACTCACCAGAATCGAATTTGATGAAGTCAATTATTTTACCGCTGGCAATATCTACTTGAACGGTATCGTGTACTTTGGTCAATGGATCAGGGTATCGAATGGTTCGTCCATCATTGGTTACCAAAAATGGAACTCCCTTGGGTGCAACGGACACTCGTTTAACCTTGCAGAGCTTGTACTGTAATTTCAAAATATACCAACATATCAATCTTTGCTTCAAAAACAATACAGCAATAAAGATGTGATATTGTGTTCAGTTAACATTCATTAATCACAAACAGTCATTGGATTATGCCTGAATTTATTAGATCATCATTACATATTAAATTAATAAATATAAGGTTCAGGCTTCACCTTAGCTTCTTCAGCTGTAATTCGGTGGATGGTAAATCGTCCTTTAACATCGTAGATCAATCGGAAGTTTTCCCCTGTCTTCTCAATTTGGACAACATCTAAAAAAGTAAGTAATTATACAACCATTAACCCTACAATCGGAACAAAATTGTATGCTTCCAATGGCAGCAAGACTCACCCATGAACCCAGTTGGATAAGTGGGATCAGTTCGAACCTTGCCGTCCACCTTAATGAGTCTCTGCATGACAATTTTTGTCACTTCGGACTTAGTCAACGCATACTTCAATCGATTACGAAGGAAAATTACTAACGGGAGCGACTCCCGGAGCTTATGTGGGCCAGTGCTGGGTCTGGGGGCATACACACCACCCAATTTATCCAGCATCCATGCCTTGGGAGCATTAAGACGCTTTAAATGCTTTTTCGGACCTCGAGCCTACAATATAAAATCAAATATTTTATAATTCAATCAAGTTTACAATGCTACCAACCCTATAGTGTTCTAAATTTTTAGCAACTTAAAATGAAATTTAGTACTAGTACCCAAACCCAAATTCAACATTGATCTTGAGCTGCAACAAGGATTCTTCCCCATACCTCGCTGAGATCAAGTCACAACCAACTTAATTCATTATAAGATTTTACCCAACACTACGATACCAGCAGGCCGCATGCAGGCGACAAACAAGTTACACTATAAACTATTTTTCCCTACAAAACGCCCGGCTTTCAGGTACTAAATACTAATTAATCATTTCAATACTACCAATTTCCACAAACTATTCTCAACATTCGAAATTAAGTTAGTAAAATGTAAGCGAAGCTCAAAATTATGACTTACCATGTCGGAATGAAATAGCACACAGTCAACTCAAGAAACAGAATCAAGTAATGGAAGACCGTGTGCGATCGGAGAATGGTGGCTGAGGCTTGGAGGGACAGACATCCCAAACAGATGGCGGTTATGAAGCATAATGAAACAAATTCAACGAGCCTTCTCAACCAACAAACCACAAGACTGCGACTGCACTGCAATCGGACGAAACTACCCACAGCAAAATCAAGCAAGCTACAAATACAAGGTAGGTACATGGATACAACAACCCAAGCCTATAAGCGATGATGGAATGAATAGAAAGTACAGCAAGCATCTCTTGAGTCTTGCTTGACATGGAAAGATACGATACGCCATGCAGACTCTCCAAAGCCATACATAAAAACTCGTCATAAGCCGATCCCTGTTCTTTGCTCGTAAGGGGAATGGAATACAATCGGGTTTTACGATTCCCCCGATCCACCTCTTCAATCCAGTCTGATGCTTATTGCTTGCAAAATGCAAGCAACGCTATCTCAATCCTTTCGTATGTATTCTATCACCCTTTTCTTTTAGGCTTCCGTACCGTCATAGGATGTGGATGAATACTCATGGTCATACTCATAGGCTATAAACCCAAAGGGAAGGCATACTTTTTTGTGCTGTGCACACAGATGATGACTGACTGCTTGCTTCTCCTTCCCTACACACACACACAAAGTAAGTTCGGTACACTCAACACTTTCAACTGACGTATAGCCAAAACCCTCGAAAACTTTGCTCCTCTGGCTCTGTCCGTCCCTGCTCCTTTCTATTATGTCCTAGTGCAACTGCTACTTCAATTCAAATACTGCTAGTGATACATTACATACTACACAACTACACACTACCAATACCAACTACGCTGCTGCTTGCTTGTACCAGTATTGTGACTGTGACTGCTGATAGTCGCTAGTGCTTAGAATGACGAAGAACTTCGTCTTGAATGCCTAAAAGCCAACCCTCCTGTTTTGCTTTTACTTGTGTGCTGTGTTTTGTTTTTCTCTGCAAAACAATAAAAGAATTGAGTTACATTACAGATATAGTGTAGTATCATTCCATCTACTGCTGTTACAGAAATAAGCAAATAATATTTCTCCAGTTTTACTCTCAACGCTCATAGTGACACACTGTAAGACTCCAAAACTTGAATATTATACTCTTATTACAATCCATTCAGTAGGGAATTAACCCAGAACAAATTAAGTGAAAAACTTTTTATTCTCCCCACCCACACAAAGGAGTTGTTGGTCACCAGTTCATTTTATATTTATTTATTTAACATAGACAAATTCAAGTCGTTGCTGAACTGAATTTTACTGCCACGCCAACCCAACACCAGCGGTAAGGGATTTTTATTTTTTGTTTAGCATTTCAGGCGTTGAAGTTTTGAACTTTCAACTTCCTTTGGTTGAAATTGGACTCACCGTTGACCGTAGTCATGTTCATCACTTTATGTTTAATTTTACATAAAATAGCTGGAATGCAGTTTAGTTTTATTTCATGTTTAGATTTTTCAGGTGTATGATAAAATAAATGAAAAATTTCAAGTATGATATGAGTTTGATGTATTGCGTTTCGATAGTGATAATTATGTGACACACAAACGTGCGTAAAAGGTTTATTTCTAAACAACATGATTGACTTTATGGGAATCTTGCTTTCGATATTCAGTTTTCGATATTCACAGTGGATAATGTCAATTGTTCTTCTGAGAATCTTAGTAAAACCTTATTAGGTCTATAGTCGTGTCGTACTTACCTTAATTTGTTGTAGATTGAGGTGAGAACGGAAAGTTCATCGAATTGAAGGCAGTAAATCGTAGTAGTGAAAGGATGAAAGAAATTAGACATTATAATCGTCAGTAGGGATTTGCAGGCACATTCGGCGGGGTGTTGGCCAATTTTTTTTCAGCGGAATTAAGCGCTGCTTTCACTGAATTATATCGATTAGCCGAATTAAGCAGAAGAAAAGTGCCCGATTCGGCTTGATGAAGCCGAAATTTGTGTGTGGTATTTTTATTTCATTATTTTTAATTTCATCTTGGTTATCAATAGCTCATTATTTTTATGATGAAGAGCACTTTTCAGTCTACAATTCCACAGATGGGAAATGAAATCCAACGTTAGATTTCAAAACTAAGAACGAGTTTCTACTTACAACTTGGAATTTTAAGCCTTCATGCAAATATCACTTAATTCACCCGAACAGAAGCTAATTCGACTGAATAGAACCGACACCGCGCCGAATACCGCCATAAATCCCTGACTGACCGTCCTTGACGGGTAGATTTTATAAAAAATTAATTGTGATTAACTGATTGAATTTTAATTTGATGAGTTAAAGTATGCAAATGAGTTTCAAAAAATAATTTTAATTATACTCGCATGCTTATAATTACATAGACAATGAACTGTAAACTGTATGAACAAGAAGTTGAGATTTAACTTAAGTTCAAAGTTGTAATTCAAGTCAATCATTTAATTTGTATGGCCAGGGATAGATCCAGGTATAAAAACTCAAACCATTATTAACAGGTAAATTAAAAGAAAGGGTGTAAATGAAAAAGAACAGCTAAATAAAAGTAACCTATAATGAAATAACTGTCTTAAAGGTAATCTGACAATGTTGTGTACACAGCTGACAATGAACTCATCACACAATGCATATAATCCCCCTACTAATAATATATGCTGGAATGATTTGGGATTGACAGATAGTTGATTAGTGATAGTTCCATTTTAGTAGATGTGAGAAATGAAAGTACAGATATCCAAGCCTGGGTTAGATTACAGTTGTAGCCACTATTTTCTGTACATGTAATATATACATATATGCTCTGTTGGTTTCTAACAAAACGTTTCTCACTCTCATGCATTTTGAAATAACGCGAAGGTTTATTTGTGTAAAGTCTGAATACTCATAATTTTAAATTATTTGCAGACTTGAGAGACCCATAACTTTAGTTGTCGCCGCCAGAAAAGGTGAATCAGCAGAAATGGCAGATAACGCTTTGTCAATGTCCTTAGGTGAGTTATTATAAGCTGTAAACATTATCTGTGTCAAGCATTATTGAATTGTGAGTTGCCACTATAAATATTTATGTACACAATTAGGTTAACGGGGCAAGTTTTATGTCTCCATGAATGCATGAAAGTTTTAATTTAACTGTTCTTTTAGATGACATCATCAAAAATCAGAAGAAAAACAAGAGCTCTAAACCCGCAAGAGGTGCAAAAGCTGGATTTCGGAACAATGCCCGGAAGCAGCAGCTGCCACGGGGGAAGGTCGATAGAGCTGTGCGAGGCGGAAGAGGAAGAGGAGCGGTCAATAAAGTATGACAAGAAAGAAAACCTATTGCCTTTTCTAGGGATTAAATGGAATATATTATACACATGACAGTCCTTGTTTGTTCCACTTTTATCCTTCAGTCACATAGTCAACAGAACAGTCACAGTAGCAAAATTTTTTATTTGTGGTTTTGTGCAGGGTCAACGTGGAGCCGGAGTTAAGAATACGTATAGAGGAGCTGGAGCGAGAGGATCGATCAGGGGACGCAACAGACTTTCTCCCGTAAATGAAAAATTCAACTGACTTGGAGCATACTGTGGATTATCAAAAAACTTAATTGAAAATTCGAATGAAAACAAATATGCCGTGATTTTGTCCTCTAAACAGGGTCAGAATGCAAAAGCTGGGAAGCAGCAGTTCAAGCGAATCAACAATAAGTTAAATATTAATACTCCAAGAAATCGTAGGGGACCAAGTAAAGGTAATTCGGATACGCCGGCACGTGTGGTTCAGAGAGCCCAACGGTTTGAAACTAGCACTCAAAAACCTGTTAGGTACTTTAATCAAAGTACAACTAAGAACGGCTGGAAGCGCAAGGGAAATGGATTTACAGCTGTCCAAAAATTCTCGTCAAATCGAGAGGGTAATGTCAACAATCTCCCCCGAGTGAAGAGTAAGCGTACTCTCCAAAACCTTGCTCAGAAACGCGTTCAAAGGGCAAGACTGGTTCTGACTAATCGCGGTACTGCTGGGAGACGTCAGACTCAAGAAGTACAAGGGGTTAGTATTATTACATTAATTGTGCAGGAGAATGAAGTAGTATGAATTCTGAGTTCAACTGATTTGTTTTAAATTGAAGGGTCTTAGAGTTGTTGAACGAGGAATTCGGCGTAGCAAAAATGGATTTGTTACCGTTCGTAACCAAAATCAGAAAAGACTCGAAAGACTTAGCATCCAACAGAAGATAAATCGTGCTACATTAGCAAGAAATCGAAATCGAAAACCAAATCGGTAAGTTAATGTCTAAATGATCATAATCTATTAAAGTTCCTTAAATTGAACTTGTTGATTTATGGTCCTGTTCTTGTTTTATTTTTGCTTCGCTTAAGCAGGGGCAGAGGTGACACTTGGGTAGGAAGTACGACCCCTTCTCCTCGTGGCCGTGGTGAGCAGTGGTCAGAAAGTTCAGCCCGAGGAGTCTCCAGCCGTGGTCGTGGTAGAGGACGAGGCCGGGTCGCTGTTACTCGTAATAGTTTGGTGCAGGTCCGTATTCCCAATGATTTCGGACCACGATTCTCAGTCCAAAATGTAGATGCCTTGCGACCATCGTCGTCATATACTCTGTACTCAAACAATGCTCCCGCATATGGAAACAGCAATTTTGGTATGAGTATGAACGCCGGAGTTCAAGACAATATCAACTGGGGTTCTGTTCATAATGCCGGTATGAGATCCGGGGACATTGATGAATTCGAAATGACTCGTGGCTCTCGTGGTAGTTCTTTAGATCCTGAGATTCAAAGGAAAATATCTTTTATTCAGTCTCGATCAAGAAGTCACCACGGTAATCCAGCTACTGTAATGCCTGACTTCAAAGCTCCAGTAACAAGCTCTCAAATGAAACTCAGCGACAGATTCAGGATGTTTATGAATTAATTGTAAGTACACGAACAACGTATTGTTTATGGTATTTTGGCAACGGTTAATTATCTATTGGTGTTTAATCATATTGAATTAGATACAGTTTGCTTGTCCTTCTAGTTCATAAGTGTGTATGAAAGAAAACTCTACGTAGAACGACAGTAGTAGTGTTGTGTTTCTGTGTATAAAGTTTAAGTTTTTAGGTAAACTTAAAATACGGCACTTAATGTTCAATGTTTCTAGAATAACTATACGTCCAACTAACGTGGTACCTTCCACATCGAATAGCATGTCTGAAAGAAATGTGTGTATGAAATTACCGTATATATAAATTCATAGTGTAGGTTCAGATACATTTACTTTGGTTTAGCTCTACGCCTCGTTACTATTTTCAAATTCCATAGTACTAAATTATAAAATGTCTTTATGCCTGATACAGTTTTATTAAACAATTGAAATCACAACTGTGCAATGTAATAGGATTGAATTAATTTCGTAGACTTAGGATGTATTCGGATACATCTTATTCGATTTCAGAGTTTATTACCTATCCAGACATTTATACATTACAAGATTTGCTTACCTATATATTATATTGTATATGTAAACGGATAACAATGATTATTTGACAAATAATAAAGTTTAGAGTTTGAATGTACTTTATATAAACGGTTTGCAATACAAATGATTTTTTTGAGGGTATGATTTAATCAATAACTAATTTGGATGGTTACATCAAATAAACAACTGAAACTACTGTTACATTTCACAACATACTGGTTCATTCATGTTCAGGATATATCAACTCATTCACACAGTTTGCTAGTAAACGTGAACCATGCCGTAAGCAAAGGTCCAACAAAGAATGTAAGTGAATAAGGCTCCGAAGAAACCATTCATAAGAATGGCTTTCCTGGAAGTAAAGTATCGTTGATACTCAGCTCCAGCTTTCGCAATGAGTAGAAGCCACATGCCAAAAACAGCAAGGACGTAAAATCCAAATCCGTAAAGACTAGTTAAACCTAAAATGCCAGCACCCATGCCCGAGAACACCTTAAAAATCCAAAAGAAAATCCAATCAACCTCAAAATCACCCATAATGACCAACCCACCCCTTCAATTTTATACAGGTATAACGCGTTGGTTAATTTACCGCGGTACATGTTCGGCAGTATTCGACGACGGCTGCATTATGCTGGATTGCACCTTGATTGTATACCTTGACTTCACCACCTTTCTCCACTGTCACGGTTCGTGTTCGCTGCATTTTGTTTTAGTGGATTTCTCTGAGAAAAAAAATTAGCCATACATTGATGCAAGTTATACAACAGTATGTGTATTACATAACATACAGAGTTTAATGATCATTTATTAATTTACTACCTATGTTAACTTTTAAAAGCGACAATTCGGTTATTTAATTCTGTAGAAGAATGAGTACACCAGTTAAAACTTAGATAAACAAAACCAGACTTCTGACTACGGCCTTGAGATTGGTAGCTTATCAATCAGCTATTTTTAATTACCGAGACAATCGTAAAAACAAACTAAACTATTATGTACTTATTATTAGAGGAATCTAGGGGAATACATACAAACTTAGGTTTCCACCTTTTGTTTCATAGAAGATGTAAATACAATAAATAAATGGTTTAGGTTGCTGTATTTGTCTTCAAGTTCTTTACTACAGCCGTATATTGTCAATTAATATTACCAATATAATCCCCTTACTCCGATGATCCGTTACGACTAATCTACTCTAACCGTACAGTTACAGAGACGGAATCAGATCTTGTTATGCACTTCGTTTGAAAATAAAGTTAGGCATCGGTAAAGTTTAAGAGTGTTTTAAACCTCGGTGTCGAGAGATTTTGCGCCCCATAATTGTTTATAGTGCGATGAAAGCGAAATACGGAGTATTAATCAAAACATCGAGGAATTCTTAAATTGTCTGAAAAATTGAGTAATAATCCTAAAATAAAATCTAGAAATCATAATAAATATACTTCACATTTCGCTTTATTAATTTAGCCTTAACCGTGTTACTTAATACGACTAGTTTTATTCTGATTCGATGTCCCTACCATGGTTAGCATGGCATAAATGCATAAATTGGTATTTTACGGCTGTTTTACACTTGTCCAGTTCGGAATAATCGTTGAAACCACTGAATCAAAAGATGTCAAGGGAGCAAGCACATATTACGCGATGGGATTTTAGTCATTTTTTACCCCCTCCCCCCACCTTCATTGTCGGTGATAAATTGGCGACCCCCTCCCCCTACACAACGTAATATTTTTGAATATTTTATTTTACAATGTAAGAATTTACATATTCTGACTTACAGACAAATAGTCAATATAAGNNTTCATTGTCGGTGATAAATTGGCGACCCCCTCCCCCTACACAACGTAATATTTTTGAATATTTTATTTTACAATGTAAGAATTTACATATTCTGACTTACAGACAAATAGTCAATATAAGGAGAATTCCATTCTACCAAGTCTAGCGTCAAGCGTTGAGCGTGGTAATAATAAAATATATCGAAATCTTTCACCCATAATTAACGTTCCGTAATAACATCCAACATCTATAAACCTGCCTTCACTTTTCCTGATTGTATTACTTTATCACCCTCGTTTGATCCTATTATTTCATGTTTGACTTTGTCATTGTCAAGCATTAGATGAAGGCACACTAAATATATTAAAATATCAACTAAACAAGTAAAACTATTGAACTTAAACTAACGTGCAATCGGTTGGAGCTGAAACTAGGTACTGTCAAAGAACTTACCAATTCTCTTCAGCTTCAATAGATCCGTAAAATAATTGTAATAGTACGATTGAAGTCGGAATCAAAAAATTATTTGTTTTAGCGTCTGTAATGCACTTTTGAAAACTTGGCTTAGTTAAATCACTTATCTATTTCGGAATTGAGTTTTCACTTTGGTTCGTTTGGTTGGACCCAAACAATCGGAAGTGATAATTAAATTAAATGTACCTACTCGTATACTTGCATTTGCAACCAGTTTGTACTTTCCGCCGTTTAGTCAATGTCTAAAGTCGCGGGAAGTATGAACTTAAACACATTTTGTGATCATGCCATGCGGCATTCGACTCTATTTCTTGCGAGATACCACGTATCAATCAATAACTTGTAAAACTACAATTTTTTCAAACTAAGACGGTTCACATCACATACCGACCGAAGTCATCAATTTCAACTGTAATTTTTGGTAAGTAAAAGGTATCTTTATCTTGATATATCTTTGATTTTAATAACTGATAACGAACCAAATGTTTCTGCTTCATCAGCCTGCACTAAATGACTAAACTAATACCATCGCAAAAGTCCCACGTTGACCACGTAAAAATTATTTGTCCGAATCTACTTAATACTAAGTTAATTTCAATTGAGTTTCAAGTAGTGGGGGAGCCTACTAATAACTAAGTAGATCTATCTACTGAGCAGATTGATGAGGTGTTCTACTTAGTATTGCATGCAACGACACCTAACTTTC
>JAAXYV010000315.1:0-13159 GCA_036851875.1 Novacerus sp. FZ-2019
GTTTCTCTCCTTTCACTTTCCCGCATCCATACCAGTACTTATGTATAACCTTCCCTACTTACATGCCTCTACATAGTCTCCAGTCCATTTATGGTTAGAACCTCTACTACGCCTAGATATAAGGTACTCTGCCAAAATTGTCAATGCTGATGTCGTCATGCTACCTACATTCTTCCACCCTTCCTTGACTATCCCAGTTCCTGTCCCGTACATTCTCCACATACCTATACGGCTGAAAGGTGGGTTAGTGTTAGTCATCCCTATTCCCTAGTCTCGAACCCACACCGCACACCAACCATATCCACTGACGACGCCAACGCACTTACTCACTACTCACTCACTCTTTCACTCACTCATAAATCCATGAAAACCAAATCCAGGAGGCAAACAAACGCCGCCACACTCACATTCAATCTTCAATTGGCATACTACCAACACCAACATAAACCAACCCAAAGCAGACAGACATCCCCATACATACATACATACCTTTATGTGTACATTTTCGCCTCACAAATATGAAAAATTCATGAGCTCTTTTTGACTCCCGACTTTTCTTTCTTTACAAATTGTTCAAATACATTTCTTCCTTCACATCTCGCACTTTCCCTATGCTGCTTCCTTCATCTTCCTTTCTCCCTTTTCTCTTTCCTCAGTATCTTCCATGTCTTCACTCTCTCCTCACTTCTCTCTACTTCACCCCTTATTTTTTTCATCTCATATCCTTTACTTACCTGAAAACCACATTTCTTTCCATCATCTTCTGCATTTTCATGTATGTTTTTTGTTTGACTTCACGTGACACAGTTAACTCGGCATGCATCTATTCTTCATTTAGTCCTACTTTCACTATATTTAATGTTTCTCATGACCGTTTGAGTAATAGAATGCTCAGTTTTCGGAATCCACTTGAAATCTTTCATCAGTCCGTCAATAATCAACATTGAAAAAAAATCTGGAGGGTTTCTTTTACTCATGATACAATTGAGTGATTTGCACAGATATTGGGTTGTCTATATAACGTCATCACCATTTCAAAGAAATGTGAGTCAAGTCTTTCACCCTCTCCACATGTTATTTGCCAGGCAGACAAACTGTCTGTTCTGTGCTTCTGTTCTGTTCCGACTGCTGTGAGTGTGGAGCCGACGCGAGTTCCGCTAAACTAAGTTTGTTCGTCCAACAGTCCGTTTGTTTCTCTGCCTCTTTCTCTCCGTCTGTTTCTGGCTGATGCTATGACTGTGGTAAAAGTACAAATAGTATATAGAAAGAAAAATTGAATGAAACGACGGAAAGAAGAGTTTATAGTCTAAGCAGTACATGTAGAGTATAGGAGAAAAGAAGAAAGGATGACATAGCACAGGAAAAGTAAAGTAAAATACGAATAGAAATAAGAGTAGGAATGAAAGTATAGCTGGATCAGATCTACTACTGGCACTGCCTCGGATCTCATGGTATATATACTATGGCATCTCATTCCATTACAGATGGTTGAATATTTTTGCAGGGCCAGCATTTTGGGGGTTGATCAATCCTCAGTGGAATCTGTGCTCCAAGGGCCGGCGCCAGTCTCCCATCAACATAGAGCCTTCCAGACTTCTTTATGATCCTCAACTTCGGCCGATTCACATCGATAAAACGCCGGTAAGCCATTTTTCTTGACTGTCATCCGGGTTAATGCATGCATCGTCCGGCGGACATCCCTTTTCAATTCTCATCATAGCAGAGAGCATGGTTGCTGCTCAACCCAACCGAGGCAAACTAACACAAAGTCAAAGAGTAAGCCCAAGTTCGAAGTTGTGAGCAAAGTGAGGGAAAGCAAAGTGAAAAGTGAAGTGAAGTGAAGCTAGAAAGTCCATTCGTCCGTCCTGGACACTGAAATCCAACTAATGGACAACCGGATAATGTATTAGTTTTGAGATATGTGACACCAAATATAATGTTGTATCTACGATGTATGTTATGTTGAATGGATGAGTGAGACTAAACTAGACTAACTAAGAGAAAGCCTGAAGAGAGCTTCAAAGCATGGAGTATGCATAGATAACTATATATATATATGTATACAGTACATATACAGTTAGCTGAAGGTACTCTGGAGAGAATGAGGAGAGACATGGTTGGAGAGAGAAATGAAGCCGCGATATCATCGCCAGTCTCATCTGCTTTGCAACGTAGCTAATTGTGCGAAACGAGAAACATGAAGGGGCCTTTGTGGCTGAGCTTATCTGATTTTTGATCCGAGCTTCAGGCAATTAGCTATAAAGTGTTCTTCGGCTGCAGCCGGCTTCATGGTGTGCAGTGTGGAGTTGTTGCAGTCATACACGCATACAGCTACTAGCTATGTATAGTTAAGCTCTCTTTCCTTTTACCATTTCCATTCTTTCCACGATACAACATTATGTCGTGTAGACAGTATTACTGTGACCTACACTTTATGTTTCCATGCAAGTAAGTATGACATGGCTTTCTCCCTACATTCACTCAATTTTGATGCTTCGGCCAAGTAGCTAGTAGCTAAGGGGTCAAGTCAAGTCAAGTCAACTTAACTCGAGGCATTTGTTCTTCACGTATTTGACAAAGTCGAGTGTGGAGTGGAGTGGAGTACAAGTTTCGTTGTGTATCTTATCCCCTTCTCTCTCTGCTATGTCCTGTTAGGTTATGTTATGTTGAGTAACCTGGCGTATAATGCAGCGTAATGTATATAGACTGGAACAAGATTTTTTACAAGAAGTATATGTATAAAATTGTGTATTGTGTACAAAGTACGTGTAGGAAGGAAGAAGGAAGAGAAGAGAGGGAAGGTTTACAAGTTATGAGTTGAGTTTCTGTCGCCGTCCCTTGCTGGGCTAGGTAAATAGGCTCAGCTACGTGTATCAATTGGAAGAACATTGAATTAAGTGTAGTGCGGCCATCAGAGTGTAATAATCATATCAAGAGAAGAAATGGGATAAGACGATGTCTCATTCTGTGAATTTGTGAAGAGAGGAAAAACTGTTTTTGGAAATGAGAGTTCGATTTTGTGTTTGGCAATAAGCCAGTGTCTGAAGTTGGTTGGTTGGATGGTTGGTTGGTTGGATGGTTGGTTGGTTGGTTGGTTGGTTGGATTGGAGTTGAAGTCACTTGGAGACTATGGGTCTTTCTGCTTGTCTGCCGAGGCAGCCTGGCTCTTTTTTCATCCATCCCCCAGCAAAACTATATCCAAGAGTAGGTTAGTCCATAGACTAACAGCATAGAGCAAAGGAAACGAAACGAAATCAACTAGACCTCTCCATTGCATTACGTACAGTAGTGTCTTGCATTGGGCCGTAACGCATTCCAGGGTTTACTACTTGAATCATTGAATGGTAGGAAAGAGAAATCTTAGAAAGGCCGTAGTAATGAGTGAGTGAGTGAATGCATGCTAGTACGCAATGCAACGGCTCACTCTTTCACTCAGTTCACTGGATCACTCATTCCCTTATTTTACTATACTTTATACCTACTTTACTTGACTTTGCTTTAGTTAGTACTTACTTACTAGTCACTTTTTCTGATGGAGTTTCATGGGTCCGTGATATCGCTTCAAGTCTGCATTCCCCCCATCAAAGTACATACATACATAGTTTAGTTTATATAAGATAGACCCCGTCCCTTGTAGAAACCACTCGGTAAGTTGGTTAGAATTCTTTCGTATTCCTATTAGAGTCAGTCTGTCAGTTCAGTTCAGTTCAGTATCCTGTGAGATGAGTCGACCGCCTTGGTTTCGTTTCGTTTAGTTTAGATAGGTTACTTGCTTACTTCCTTGCTTGCTTGGTGGCTCACTGCTTGGCTTCTTTGGCTTTTTCCTTCTAAATCCGAATGTTTACTCAGGAAAAGCTTTGAGATGAGTTGAGGGAAAGAGAAATCTGATGGATCAGAATCATCTCTGCATCACTTTCTCTGACTCCGTCTATAGCCACGTACTTACATGCATACGCTTCTTCCATACGCAGTCAGCATACGTGTGGCTACGGTCGAGTCTGCAGTCGGTGAAACTGTACAACCAAGTATCCATCTACATCTATATCTAGACATACATCTATACCTTCACGTATGTATGTATACATACATGCCTTCCGTTGCTATGTGTGTATGTGGTGTATTTGCACCCATACACTAGTACCTATATTATAGACTCATCGTAAGGCTTGGTTCTCCTTCTGCGTTCTCCTGTACACTATGTGTGGTCTGGTTCAACTTTGACTAACTCAACTCTCTCCTATCACATCACATCATATCATATCATATCGTCTTGTTCTTTCACACGACTTGTAAAATCTGAAAAGAGTTGGGCAATCACTGCGGAACTAGATGCAATTTATTCCATATCTTAATGTGTGCTTCTCATCTCAAATCTCGCGACGCGACACGGCTCCGCTTCACTCCACTTGGTAAAAGACTGAATCTTCAGCTTACAGATCAGTACTACTTGCAGTCATATAACCGACTTGACTCAACTTGTCTTGGCTTGACTTGACTTGACTTCACTCTCGACTCAAATACAGAGAAGAGGTCCGCGCGCCACGTGCATATATGATCTTCTCTTCAAAATTATCCTTTGTTGATGCCTTTCGCCAACTTGACAAGGAGCCACACAAAAGAAAAGCTGCGACTAAGTAATGATGAAGTTGAGTCAGAATGTAGTGTAGGCTGTAGTAGAGTTTCTGGCCTTGGCCTAGGCTGGTTTTAACTTGACTCTGCTTGGCCGTCTTGACTATATACAGGTTCACTACCCTATCATCATGCCAGGCTAGGATTCCACGGACAAGCACGTTCCGCTCTTCCACACACATACATACTCTTACACACTTTATATATAACGTACGAAAGTCAACTACTCAAACCTATCTTATGTACACTGTACTATACCCATACATACCATGCATGTTCACATACATTGTGTATACATACTTACATATATACATACACACATACATAGCAGCAGAGTATATGGGAATCGAGTCAAAGCAACAACGTAAAGCAAAGCAACTCAAGTAATAGTAAACCTACATGGGCCAAGCCTTTCGTCTAATAGAAGGGAAACTACGTAGTATTATATAGACAGTCTACACAACCCAAGAAGGAAAACTTTTTAAAGAGCACATCTGACTAAAAAGCTTCTGAGGTTTTTTCTCCCTTTTTCTTCTTCTCCTCGAATGCAATAAAATATTTGTGCATTTGCTGAATTAAAATTGAATCCAGTCTCCCCTTTGTGGGCCAATGTGGAAAGGAACGGAACGACACAACTCCAATGTAATGCAGTGTAATGCAATGGTATTCTATGCAAAGCAAACTCTTTCACTTAAAGAGGATCTCACTCAGAATACAGAGACAGTCAGACTAGACATACAGATACTGTAGGGATGTCCTCATCTCATTTCTTGCAACCCCAACAACACTGTTTCTCGAACTCGATAAGATTACGGTTCCATCACTCTAATCAGATGACCCGCTATTCACCAAATGTCTCTATCAAATCAACTTCCACTACTGTCGGTCGGACGCCTCCACTCAACTCTACTATATCCTCTCTACTCTACATTACTTTTCTTGACTCCGTCGTCTTGGGTTCTATCTAAGCATTAAGTATAGTATAGATATGACTCAACTATGACTACAGAATTGGTGGCTTGCTAGACTCGGTCGGTTTATCCGAAGTCCTTGTCCGAGGTTTACACTATGCACTCTTCCTCTGAGTATGTTTGTAATGTGCTTTTTTCGTCCATCTCGTATGGTTGAAACCCCAAGTCACTATTGAATGTTTAAATGTGCCTGCCTTACTACCTCTACATTGGAGGGTCAATGGAGAAAGTCCTTTCTTTTCGTTTCCATTACTTTCTATGTATGTATGGTAAGTATAGTTGAGTTGAGTTGAACTGGGATGGCCTGCATTCGCATTGCTTTTTGCTTGAGTTTGGTTTGGTTTAGTTTACTTGGTTGCTAGAGTATGAGTAGATTGGTTAGGGTATTGATATTGGGATGGGAAGTGGTAAGTGGGAAGGAGCAATTTCTGGTAAAGGTAACCAGAGAACTAAGAGTGCAAAGTTTTCTGACTTCACTACTGGGATTTTAGAGAAGGCTGCTGACACGTTTTGCTGACACTTTTTCTGGCAAAATTTGCCGACTTCTTAGCGACAGAAAGAGAAAGAAAGCAAGAGAGGGAAAGAGAGAAAGCGAGTGGAATCTTTGGCGCAAAGACAGATATAGCTCATTAGAGATCCATTCAAAGGTTATCTATCTTTATTCAGAAGCTCTTCAATGCTGAATTCTCAATTATGGGAAAACCCATTTCGTCAGCTTTTATCAGGAGATCGCAAGGAGAGAAAAGGGAAGAAAGAGTTACCATCCGTGTTCCATGTATGTATGTATGTGTGCATGTATATATATATATGTATATAAGTGCAGTTAGGCTACGACTACCTACCTAAGTATGTATGTATGTATATATGTATTCATTGAGAAGAGTGGGTTGGTCGGTGGAGAGCAAGAACTTGGTTTTTCAAGCTGATTTTACATTACATTACGTCAGGTTAAGTTGCATCAGCTCAGTATATCAGTTAGGCTAGTGAGAAGAAGAGTTGTAGTAAGTAAGAAAGCTTTCCATGCCCAGTATACAGTTGCCTAGAGTAGTCAGCAGAGGAGGACGTACCTCCGTGCTATATGTTTGCCTCCAAGTTGAAAAGCAAGGGTAAAAATGCTAATAAAGAAAGTCGGGGCTGGGGAAGATTGTCCATTGCTCGGATTCCAAGACATAATTTAGTGAGATTCCGGCGTCGTGATGGCATGCATGCTCGTCGGGGCTAAAAGCATTCTCATCGAAGCATATCATGAAGAAAAAGCTTCATGCTCGACTTGTCTCTTACAGTGGGAAAAGTTTTCTCTTGGCCCAAAAAGACCGGACACGGAAGTTGTGAACTTTGATGTCCGACTCTTTCATAAATATTGTTCTTCTTATCATCAAGAATCGTCCTGCTTCCATTACCCACGCACCCCCAACCAACTAACCCATCCAACATCATCCAACCAGACAGACAGCCAGCCATGAGCCAACCGAACCAACCTAGCCTAACCAACCAGCCAACCAACCAACCAACCAACCCAATAATAATAATTCTTTTTTTCTTTCTCTCCCTCTCTCTCTCTCTCTCTCTCTCTCATTCTTTCTCTCTGTCTTGCTACAACTACTTTCCTTTCTTTTCGGTCGTACTTGTTCTGTGCTAAGCTTTTTCCTCTCTCCTTGTGCTGAGTGACTTGATGTAATACAATTCCTGAGCCTGGCACGACTCAAGGAAAGGGTAGGACACGGCAGAGTCAACAGTGGCAATAAACCTTCATCGCCAAGCCCTTAATGAGATGATAGCCAGAGCGATACTCCAACTCTAACAAACACTCATACATTCCTTTCAGCACCTAATACTACTATGTACTACTGTTAGTAGAGCTCTCCCTCACACTCGCACCACCTTCTTCTATCTCTTCTCAACCATCGATTCATTTTTATTGTTATTGTCATAACTAATTCGGCCCCACTCGGTCTCCTTTACGACCCTCAGATTGTGTCGCCAAGCCTGACTTGTGAAGTTTTAATGGTTTCAAAATTGCACCTCTGTCTCTGTGAACTAGAATCTCATTCCATTTCAACCCATCCTATCCCGGATTCCATCCTCCGTTCTTTCTTATTTCTTCATCCTTCCCTAATATCCTATACTGTGATACTTCACATGCCCTTATATACCCTGCTATGAGAGAAGAAATAGATAGAAAGATCTATAAGTTAGTAGGAGGGAAGCAAGGAAAGCTAAAGATGTACACTCAACTCAGACTCAAATAGACTTTCTCCCTCGCATCCCACTGTTTATTTTGATGCTCTTTTCCGTTAGGGTATGTTTGCAAGACAGGATATATTGATTTGGCATATCCGAGTTAAGCTACGTGCGAAACACTATGAGGTTTACCATACCGTATTACCGTAAAGGAATTCAACAAACTCCACTCTCTAGTCAAGTCAACTACATTGTATACACTCTCTCCATTCCCTCAGTTCATGCAGCAAAACTAGACTACTGAAGTCGAGGTAGCGTATCCTAACCTCCTTACCGTCCCAACCGACCGACCAGTCGACCAAGACTTGCTTTCCTTCCTCCTCGTTTCTCCTCATTGAATTTTAAAATCCATTTACACTTCACTTGAAGAAGCCATTCTTTTCAATCTATGGCCATTTATACATTATTTTATTTTGCCAAGCCTTCCCTGTTTCTCTTGTCTTCATTCTCTTCTCCTTCTTCTTGTCTCGCTTCTACACTACGCGCGCTCTCTCTCTCTCTCTCTCGTTCACTATGTACTCTGACAGAACTGTAAGGCTGTAACTATGAGTATGTGGGGTTGACTACTAACAGCAGAAGCAGCAGCAGCAAAGCTTTCTCTCTGCCGTGTCTATCAGTATGCTAATCTGATACGGATCTTCTTATAGCTCTCCTTGGTCCTTGGGTCGAGTCTATTGGTTTGGACTGGGTTGGGAAGAAATGTCTTCGCGTTTCCTACTATTGTCAATGGCAATTGGTGGTCGTGGTAGAAAGTTTTTCCATGTCGAAGCCACTTTAATTGTTTTCTAGAGAGTGATTGGAGAAAGAAAAGAAATGAAAGCTTGAGGAAAGTAGGGCTTGACTGCATTGCACGTTATACAGTACACCCATACATACATAGGTGATACAGCTTGGACTCTTAATGCACATAGTAACAAAGAAGAAAGGGGAAAGAAATTGACGGAAAGGAATGGGTGTGGTGTAGTGCTGCGTTATGTTGTGCCTTGAGAACATAGATCGGGATACAATATATTGGTATACTTTTTGAGACAGTAAACAGTAGAGTAGGGAGTGAGTAGTGGAGAGAGGAGTGAAAGAAAGGGGAAGCACAAAGTTTACCAGAACCACTTATAAGCATAGTTACGAATTTATATTTATGGACAGGCATAGTGAGGTGAAAGGAAGTCCTCAATTCATTGGAGTAAGACTAATAAGAAGAAAGACAAGGATAATAATAGGGACAATGGTAATAATGAAAGTTTTCTAAGTTAACGAAGAGGACAAGAGTGTGTAAAGAAGTGAAGACGAAAAAGAAGAAAGAAGTGCTAAAGGTTTGCTTTGGATAGGGTGTAGAATAAGAACAAGATGGGTTGGGTTGGGTGGGCTGGCTGGCTGGCTGTATGAATGTTTTCTGTTGTGTTGGGAAGTGTGGAATGTCACCGGTATTAACATTATTTGAAGAGGTGTTGACACGCGATATGAAAAATTGAATAAGGACTGGAGTGTGAATGGGAGTTCAAGTCTCTTTGTGGATTTACAATTACTCTTTATTTGCGCTAGGAGATGTGGAATGTGATGTGATGGCGAACGTGAAGGGAGAAGGAGAAAGTGTCAAAGTCCCTGAAGTAGTAAAAGACAAAATATCCCATGGGAACTACTAACTCGGTCTCGTTTAGAGCCTGTTAAAGGAATATCGGGAATTTTCCCCCGGTACACAAAAGAATGTGCGACTAAGTCCAAACAGACGGTGCGGATTTCGATTCGACTCGTACTTCTTTATCGGAAAGTGAATTACAGAAAGACTTGTGCTTGCTTTCTTGCTCTATACATACATACATATGCACCTATATACACTCTCCCTATATGCACCACTACATTCACTATACACTCCATGCATGCATGTCCATCCCTTCCGATACTACCAGAGCCACACTCTACTTCATACAAGTCACTGTGTACACCCCGACTATATATAGTACCTACACTCCTGGACTACTACTACTAATGCCGTAGTAGACTACTGTAAAGAGAACGAGAAAGTACTACAAGTACGACAGTTCCCAACCCAAGCAAATAACCGGGATGGGAGACTTGGAGAGTGTTAAATAGATATGTATGTATGCTATGTTGTGCTGAGGAAACTCTACTTCAATCTATATGCTGCTGTGCCATGGATATATATATATATATGTTTGTAAGTTGCTTTCCCTGGTCTATAGTTGTACTATATGAACCTTGTTTTGGTTGTGTCGGGGTGTAGTGTACATAGAATAAGTAGATACAGAGGATACAGTGAATATAATCATAGCAGTCGTGTCTCCTTGCTACGTCTTACTCGCTACTACTCCACTTTTAGCCTACATCCACTGCTGCTCTACTGCACTCCTCAACCTCGTTTAGTCTATAGTGAATCCTACGCTACGAACATTACTTGCATACGCATGTAGATGTTGTTGTATGTATTTCCATTACATGCTATTGATTGGGTTGAGTCACACTGGCTGCAATTGTGAATGCTGACTCCGAAATGACTGAGTTTCTCTCTCTCTGTAGCTATCTATCTCTTATTCCATGCTACGTTCTTTCTTGCTTTGTGAATGATAAACCTCATGTTTGCTTACAACGATTTACTTTCACCAGTTCCATTTGGAATAGAAAATATAGTGCATGTGTATAGCTCTGTATAAGATGGGGAATCATAGCCTGGGATAGCAGTAGATGCGTTAAGTTAGACTAGAAAAGTGGAGGAAAAGGAGAAGGATCGACAGAGGTGGATGAAATCCATTTGGTTTACCGAGAGGGAGAAAAGAGAGTCTTCTTCTTTGGACTGCCTATTCGATTTCTATGGCTGTATATAGGATGACTGGGCTACTATATATTTCTTACTTATGTAGTTTAGTTTACACTAGTTTGGCTTAGCTTAGCTTGGTTTCGTTTACTTTGCTTTGGTTTGCGTTGGCTGACTAGCATGTCGTCGTCGTGGTCTGTACAGTCTTGTCTCATAGCAGTGTAGTCGTCGTTTCCTATCCTTCTCCTCTTTCTCACCAATCATACAAGACTGTCCACACCATTCCCAATCACAGAGAGAGAGAGAGAGAAAGAGAAAGAGAGAGAGAGAAAGAGACAGATAGAGTGAGTAACCCTTCAAAATCCAATTTCCCATAGTGATACGACGGCAACCGATTAGAGTCTCCTTTCATTGCTTCTTTGTCGTACCCTCATAACTGCGATCACGCACACGGAAAATTTCTCCTAATCTTCTCTTGGCTGACTTATGATGAGTCTCTCTGTCTCTCTAGTTCTCAATTCCACTTACATATTACTCCACTTACTCCGTGCTTGAGTTACACTGTTGCAGACGGCATTGGTTTCAGTGGCGACTGGGAGTTGTGCTTTACTTTGATTTTACTCCCAAGCCTGAGAAGGAAATGAAAGGAAAACGAATTGATAGAAAAATAGCAGTGAGTGGAAGGAAAGCTCTTCTTGGTTTCATCCATGAGCCTGGTTGGAGAGGAGAGGAGAGGAGAGGAGTAATAAGTTGCCTATTATAAATGAGTTTGTATACATATGGAAAAAGTAAAGCAAGATAGAGGTAATAGAGGAAAAGAAAATAAGTATGTAGAAGTAAAGTGTATTGTACTGCCTATGCATTAAATCCTAGTTTAATTGTATATTAGTTGACTACATGTACTTTAAAAGGTTTGCCTGTAGCTCGATAGTCCTTTGAGTGAGTTGGGTTTGGATCCATTCGGGAAGCAAATATTGTTTGTTGTGCTTTCTTCTTCTTCGTCTTTGAGAGAGAGAGAGAGAGAGAGACGCAAGGAAGTGGAAAGAATATGGTAGAAATTGGGAAATCCGGTTTAGGAGAAAGTCTGTTGCTGTGAGAAGGGGAAAGCACGTTTTTAGATTTTGGGATCGTGCTGTGATGATTTGAACCGAGTTAAGTTGGGAGAAGTGAGTATTGAATATGTATGAGGGAAAGGAAAATGTTAAGTGGGCAGGTGGACTGGCTTGGGCTTGAGTGGGGTTGCGTTAAGTATAGTTTGGGCGGACTGTAGTCCTCGTGTATCGTATCTTGATGAACTACCAAGGATATTGGTTTATATGGATGCAGATAAGTGGGATGCTGCGAAACACAGGCCAGACGGTGGTTTTCACAGCCGAGAAAGGAAGTCACCGAGTCAATATTTCAGGAGGACCTTTGACGTACAGATACCAGTTCGAGGAGCTGTACATTCATTACGGACCTGAAGACGTGGTCGGATCTGAGCATCTGATACAAGGCATGCCATTCCCAGCTGAGGTAAGCAAAAGAAAAACTACGCCTAAGTAACCAGAGTTTAGGGTTCAGCGATAGTAGCAGTAGTAGTAGTAGCTGTAGTTATAGTAGTTGTACTCGTAGTAGTGGTAGTAGTAATAGCTGTACTGTAGTAGTAGTAGTAGTAGTAGTAGTATGTGCAGTAGTAGTAGTTGTAGCTGTACTGTAGTAGTAGTATGTGTAGTAGTAGTAGCTGTAGTAGTAATAGTACAGTCCCCATATGATGAGGGAGGTGAGTTTGAAAAACACAGGTTTAGTAGTTTTCCAGTACATTAAGTCCACATCCTTCATATCAGGTCATCCTCCGGAAGCTCATATTTTGGAAAGAAATTCAATTGGATGGTCGACTGGAGATTCTATCATAACTCAAATATCGACTCTCTCTAACTTTATCCTGGTCGGGGTTGTAAATGAAATTCAACTTTATTGTTTTTACAGCTGCAGCTTTATGGCTTCAACGTAGAGCTCTACGCCAACTTGTCGGATGCCCAGCAGAAACCTAACGGTGTTGTAGCCGTCTCCATCATGATCAGAGTCTCTGTTAGTCAACTTTGCATATCTACATACATCCATATACACAGACATACACGCAAAAAACCATACATAGTTTCACAGACATACATACATATAGTGCAGACATACAATTATGCCTTATTCATTCCCTACCATCACAGAATAGTTTCCTATACCCTGCACTACCACTCTTTTACAATTCTTACAGGCATTTCATCTTCCTCTTCCTCGACCTTATGTCTGCCACTATAGACTATAGACTGCAGCCATGTACATTTTTATCCTTTTGAAATTTGAATCCACTTGCGATCCACCACCGCTTTTACTCTGTGTGTGCATTCCATGAATACTCTATCAACAAGGCGTCCTATATACTACTCATCAATAACATATAATCAACTCAAATCAAGCCCTACATACATACATATATACCATTCATAGTTATTCATATTTTACTATCATTTCTTTAACATTTTATTCAGCCTTCCTACACTACACGCTATCTATA
>JAAXYV010000316.1:0-13157 GCA_036851875.1 Novacerus sp. FZ-2019
AATCATGCAGTGTTTCAAGCTCCAATAAATAATACGTCATATGGGTACAAAAATTGTTAAATATCAACTAAACATGAGGAAGTATAATGTATATCTATCCATGCAGCTTGTATTAATAGGAGTTAAATTATTTAGGGGTAAATAGGGAACTTAAATAATTAGGTAGAGTGCTGGCTATAGGAAATGTGGGGTAAGGTATAAACAGCATAATATTATATTGCGCCATGTGCTCCATCCAACTCACATCAAAGTGAATTTTTATAGTGAATATTTAATGAAGTTATTTCACGGGGTAAAGGAACTGTGCGCACGGCGTAGTACTGTAACATGGCAACGTTGGTACTCCTTCAGCTGTTTCCTGTTTCTATGCGAGCAAGTACATTCAGACATAGACATACTATACTATTACGTTCTATTTTTTATCCTATAGCAACAGCTGATATATGTAAACAAAATAGTCAGTCGCACATCGTACATTGCAATTTGTTTTCCTCAAGTTACGTTACTCTCTTTAATCGCACTGTGGATAGTGCCAGTGCCCTAGTTGTAGACCTAGAGAGTTTCGCTAGCATTTCTAGCGAAATTTTCTTCACTTACCATTTGCCATTTGTCTGTATTCGTTCATTTCTTCAGTGAAGCTTGACTTGGTACTTTATGGTTTTCTTGAAACCACAATAAAAAGTCAGGACGGAAACTTCCTTGTAGTAAGGAAGTCGAAGGCCAGGAGAAGGCGAATCTAGCAGTATCAAGTCGGAAAAAGGGTAAGCTTTTGAAACTGTGAACCATTTTAGTATTCTTTCTTGTGTCGTCCTTGCAAATTTATCTTGTGAATGGTCTGTATCATTTGTTCGTAGTTATTATGTAATTTGGAACTAATTGAAATTTTCTAAATTTTGAATACACCATCTCAGGTCACAGATCTTGCACGTACACTCTCACACTAAATATTAAAGCTTTTGTGAATTTTCCACTTTCATTCCCTCCGGGTTTAAATTGCCAGTTTTAAATTTCACTGTATTTTCAAGTTATTTTATTTTAAAAATTAATCAGTTTTCAATTCTATAACCGTTACTTTACTTTTACATACACTTTTTTTCAAAACATAAAATACATCTTTGGTGTTCCTCATAAATCACCGTGAACAACGATGGATCAAAAAGGGTTAGGCACTGACCTCGTTTCTACTGAACTAAACGAGACGATTAACTTTGAAAACAAAGCCCACAGCAGAGAAGAATCAAACCCAACGATGGAGGCAACTCAGTAAGTCATCAGTCAAGTAATAGAATAGTGTTATCTAATAGAAGTACTCAAAAGAATTGAAATTTCTTAATGCACGTGTTAGGGCGGAGGAGTTGTCTTCGGGAAATCTAGAAAACCCTCTTACAAAACCTCCTCAAGACAAAGAGGACCTGGCGACTACGTCAACAGGTACCTCGGCGAAATTTAGAGAAGATACTTGCAGGGCCTACTACGAATCAACCACTGATTCCCTTGATTTGTTTAAAAAACCGACTCCTCCTACACTTGTAACTCCTGGACCAAATCCACATGCAGTATCAGAGGACTTACTCCAAAATGCCACGGCTGCGTTCACAAACATGTACATTGCTCATGAAATCAGTATCAACCCCGATTTTCGTTTAGTACCGGATCCACGTTCAAAAGATGGGTAAGCATTGACATTATTTGGCATCTAGTTATAGGGAATACAAAATATTGAAACTTTTTCAAATGTGCAGCCCTGAGGGTACAGTTCATAAACTGCTACATCAAGCATTTTGGGATGTGTTCGATGAGTATCTTGGCTCAAATCCCCCCGATTACACGCAGGCTATTAATGTATTCAAAGAGATACGCGAGGTTTGTGCACTACCTTAAAACGTAACATCTTGATGTTGTATAATAATTACAATGAGTAATTCTTTGGTTGTTGAGTAGACGTTAATGACTCTGATGTTTCCACATAATATTGTAATGAAGCAGCGCGTTGAGGAGACTTTAGACGTGGATTTTATCCAACAGCAAGTTGAGCATAATGCTCTTGATTTTCAGGCAAGCAAGTATGATATACCTATAATATATACGATTGACAAGAATTAGTAAGTTTCATTTTTGAATGTTGATGCACCATACAGATGTATGTTAACTTTATAATCGACTGTCTGGGCCAGTTGTGCTGTCCTACTCGAGATCGAGATATCGCGGAGATTAGGCACTTAAACAAACCATCGGAAATATTCAAAGCTATTCTTGATGTCATGGCTAAGATGCAATTAGATATGTCAAACTATTGGATTTTAATGTTTCGATCAGACATAATTCAAAACTGCATCGAGTACGAAAGGTTCAAATTTGCTGATTTTTTGGAATTTGAATACCGTTTGCAAAAGGATGGATTACAGGGAACACGTACGTGGTTACTGCGACATCGGTTGCCAGAGCGAAGTACAGAAACATGCATTTCAAAAGCCTTCGGAGAGATCATTCATTGGAACTATGAAGAAGCTTGGCCCGAGGTTTGTATACGATTGTCATTCGTCTATTTTACCCATCTGTGTTATAGGGAGTGACATTACTTTTATAATATAATACAGACCCTTGTTTTGGATTACAACCGAATACGTGCAATGGCAGACGAAATCAATCGCATGGTTATCATTGGTTCAATTATACTATCAGTCTCAGCCTTCTCCAATTCGCTTTTTATGGAGAGCTCCCAAGATCCCCAACTAGTCAGAGACGTTCTCAAGAAACAGTTAAAATTAATAATTACCACCGAAGACATTAAAACAGAAAGGCAAGTTTATTTGGTTTTTCTTTTCTTGCCCCTTCACATTATTTTATTTTTATATTTGACATTTTTAGACTAGTAGCAGAAACGGTGGAACGCGGAGCCGAACAAGTAGTGAAAGTTACAGATGAATTTTTGATGATGTGTAAGAACCGAAATCTGAGCGATTCAGAGCGACAATCGATTTGTGAATTAGTTCGAGCTATTTTGAGAACAGAAAATGGAGTTAGGATGCTGATGTGTAAGTTGTTAAATATAATATTTTGTATGGAAACCTTAATTTTATAAAAATAGCAGAAAGCTGTATAATTTTTTATATTGTACATTTATTCCTATTCTTTTGTCAAATAGTACGTCGCTTATTGGAATTTGTTGAAGACCACGTGTGCACAAAATTTGACAACTTTATTTCATATCCGCTTGCATTGGGGGTCATCGGCGATGAATTGAAGATTTTGCTTGCGAATTTTCATAAAGTGGTATCACACAATCGAGCTGTGTTTGATGTGGTGTACACTGATATAATTGATGGGGTCTCTCAGACGCCGAACATCGAAAAGTACCCCAACGACTGGGACCCAAACTTTGCATGTACGATGCAACGACTAGGATGTAATCATAATTCGAAGATTGATAAACGAACTCAAGATGAGAGAACCACTGTTCCGTTTACAGAACCAATTCTCCCAGAAGCAGAGTCATATGAAGGAGAAGATATTACACGAAAGTATACAAACACGCCATCCGTTATGACTACCGAAACTGAAAGCCCGCCAGACTCAGAAAAGATCTCTAATATTTTTACTCTATCTGATCACGGGTCTGTCATAAGCAGTCATGCAGTTTCCTATGGTGGGGGCACATCAGAAAAGTCAGAAAGTATGTTTTCTGAGTCTTCTGAATATACCAATGTTCCTACGATAAATGGATTTGGCAGTGAATTGAGCAGGGGTATTAATGAGATATCAGTTAATTCTATATCCTCTGGGGAATGTATTGAAAGTATTAAAGTAGCCTTACAGTCTTTATCAGATAACGATAAAGCAGTAGGTGATAATGGAAGCAACCCAGAAGAAGATGATAATGAGGAGGACAACGTCGAAAGCAAAGACTACGACGTAGAAGTGCTACAACAATACAGCGAATCTAACATCGATTTACTGGCGCTTGCCGATTATGAAGGCGAGGAAGAAGAGCGAAATATCGTGAGAACGAAGGAGGAAAGCGTTGACCTAATGATAGTTGCGGAAGAAAATGTTATGCAGCAATGTGAAACAAGAATTTCTACAGATTTAAGACGTGACAATAGAAAATTACACAGAGTTTTCCTATCTGGCGATCAAGATATGATCAGGCAGGAGAATGAGGATATAACAGGGCAGCCTGAAGTAGATTTTTCAGGAATGAATGGGGAAGAAGCTATTCCTACACGATTAAAAACCAGTGAAGAATATCTTGAAGAAACTCGTCAACAAGAAAATTCTAGCGAAGAGTTTTTACAAGAAATTCCTGACAAATATAATTCTGTAAAACAGATTCGGGAAGAAGATAATTCTGTGCAACAAGTATTGCAAGACAGTTCCGTTCAAACGATTTCGGAAGAAGAGGAATCTCTGAACAAGATGGTGGAAATAGACAGTTCTTTTAAAAATATTTATAAAGACTGTGAGTTTAAAATGATTTCGGAAGAAGATACATTTCTGAAAAAGATGGAACAAAACAGCTTTCTTACGATTCTTGAAAACAGTCCTTTCAAGACGATTTCGGAAGATGAGAAAACTCTGAAAAAGATTCCGGAAAAATGTAATTCTCTTAACAATATTCCAAGTGAAGATTCTTAATGAATCAATTTATTAACCTGCTAATTTGCAATTCTTTTGTTAATATTCGAAATAGTCAGTACACCACTATCCCTCTACTCCTTGATAGGCATATAACTTTTATTAGTATTTAACGATGCACAACTGATGTATAGATAAGTTCAATTATATCCACCTTTACTGTACATAAAATACAAGGTCAGTAACATTGTTGCCTTCGTTCACAAACATCTTATCTCTTCAGGCAAGTTACACATAATAGTATTGATACGTCATATAATGTTAATGAAACCCACGCCAAATTTTAGTAGAATTAATAAATCATATTAACGAAATAGCGGAGAAATGATCTCGTCCATAAAACAAAAGACAAGAACTAACTATTAATTCGTGAACTCGTTTTTTGGCAGTAAGGAGAAATTTTCTTCGTTTCCCGATCTGTTTAGTATTTTTGTTAACAGTATGTTGTTTCCCCGCTTAATGAATCTAACCATAAGTATTAGCGAGTACATTACTATGTATTGGAAAATAATTTCCACAAAACCTTCGAGACATAATTAGGAAACATCTTTTCTATAACAGAACTTGTTACAAAACTATAAGAACATTATGGTTACTAGTTACTGACTACCTATATCAGGATTCTGGCCTCTGTGGATTTTAGCTGTATTTTAGCGTTGATAAATATAGTTTAGAAGATGGTATTTTACGTCGGAGCAGGCTCGGCCTTGAGCTCCGACGTTAAATAAATACCTGTTACTTTTACTGCAAAAAGGTACTACTACTGTTACTACTACTAGAATAGAAGTTATTATGCATTGTGCAATTAGTAGTTGAGAACAATATTAATTTCGGGTTAATTACAAAATACAATATAATGAAGCAATTGAAACATTTAATTTAACAGGGGTAAAGTCACAATTAATATTTATGTCAATTAACTTGCGAACATGCAGATTCCAAAACATTTTTAAATGAAAATGCTGCTAAAAATATCACCCTGTTGGGTATGACTATTTTCTGATCTCCCGCTGTGAGAAGCCACGTTACACTCAATCATAATTTCATGTTAATTAATAAAGTCAAGTCGTCTAAATAAATGGAATTACGTCACAAAAGCGGGTTAAAGGCAGGGCGTTTCAGATTTATCCTTATCACAGTGCATTAAGTAAGTACTGGAAGAACTGGAAGGTCAGTGTGTAGCTGTATAATATTAATTTATAAACATATTCTGTACATTAATTTGTATGACTTTCAGCTCACGGGTGACGGTATCATTGAATCATGTATGTTGACTAGATGTAAAGAACTTATTGTTAGAGATTTGTAGCCTATTGATATCGATATATCAACGTCTTGACCTAAGTACTGATGAAAAAATTCATATGAAATTCAGATGCTGATTTTTTACTAGGTTGAGGGGTACGAATTTGGTTTTATCTACGCATTTACCAGTCCGAAATGTATTCCGAGACCCTTGTAATAGAAAGTAATTGTTTGTACTTAAAAAGCGCATAATGTTGTAAGTTAGAACATATTACGTATCTTTAGTGCGTATATCATATATTGTCCTGGAATCATTAATATTTATGTATCCTTTCAAATTCAATTAATAAAGGTGGAGTTCGGAATTTACTAAACGTGAGGTGTAATTAAATGATATTATTCTGTTTCAACTGGCTATTCCTTAACTCTCGGTCAAAATACAGCCAGCTTCCAGACATCTGATTAATTTGGTTTAAATACTCATTTTGCTATACTGGTATATACGGTATATATATGTTTATTAATAGTGATTTTGCTGCAGTGTAAGTTGACCAACCCTTCTAATTCTCATATTGTATTGAAAATGATTCAAATTACATCTATAATTGCCGCATTCACCTACAATTATTTCAATGTTTTGATAAGGACATCACTGCACACTGATATGACTACACAATGTTGCAACTGCTGAGGGCAGATTATACAGATAGGCTCAATTAGAACTTTGGTGTGCAGAAGAATAGTAGCTGGATATATTATCTTTGTTCCGTTAACATACAGAAATCCTATTTTTCGTTCAATAAGATTAATTATAGTTTTTATCATTTTACGAAAGGACGAACGAAAAAAGTTACAAGGACAGGATAATATGGAGGAGCAGAAGAAACCGGCTTCGATCAAGTCAATTCTGTGGCCAGTTCTGCGAGTGAATCAGCTTATCGGTGTTTGTCCACATGAAATCCGGGGAGACGTTTTAGTTTTTCGTTGGACATCTGCCAATTTTTTTCACACCATATTTACCCTGTCCGTCTTATCTTCATACTTTCTTTTCGTCCTATTTCAATTTGGTAATGCATTCTACCGTGGAAAGAAAGTTGCAGACCTGGTTTCTTTAGCTTGCTGGTTGGCAGGAACACTCATCCCGATCGCAATGCTTGTGCTGAGTATTAAGAAAAGGGACGAAATTACTCATTTCTTTGTGAAGATTGGAGATTATAAAGGTCCATTGCAAGGAATGATAAATTACCATGGTACACTTCAATACTCCAGGAAATTGTATACCTTGTACATAATACTCACCTTGGTGTCGTGCATTTTTGTAGCGTGTAATTGTATTCGAAAGCCAACACAGGATATCTCAATACTTGCATACAGTACCAACCCATCGTACTTTCTGATAGCCATTAGTTGTATTTTTCAGTGTTATGTAGTCGTTGTTAAAGCTTCCGCTTCGGCATTTATTGAGGTATTATGCTCTTCACTCGCCACAAGTTTTGTCAGTACGGTACGGAATATTCAAAAAGAGCTTCAAGCAACAATTCAAAATCAAATTCAGTCGGTACGAAATCGACCTTCAATTATAAGCAACATTTTGAGAAGTTCATCGAAAAGTAACCTGGATATGGATACTGTAACAACAGGATCATCAGAACTTCTATGCCGGCGGTTACAAATGCGTAGAAATGGATTAATTCATAGTGATATATACCCAGAGATGAATGACTCAAACGAAACTGGAATATACTCGAAGGCCATATACCTGAATGAATATTATGAGAATCACCGGTATGATCATAAGTTGGAAGGAGTGAGTCCACTACTTTTGGCCATTAATAGGTTCAATTGTGTTGCGAATATGCAGAGACTAATTAATCGTATTTTTGGACCCATTCTGGCTTTAAATACTGCTCTACTTGTGTTTATGTCCTGTGTTCTACTTTTCCTTCAAATTAGACATTTGGGGTGTGGAGAAATGGACAATCTAGATGGAATATTTTTTTCCGGTGACTCACTTTGTTTTGTCATTCGGCTAGTAATTGTTTTTATCAGTTTGGGGAATGTTCATGAAATATCAATGCGGTTTAATGGAACACTGACTGAATCTTTAATGCAAATCAAGACGCCCAAGTCGGTGGAAGTTAGTCTTATATTAACACATTTAACAACCAATCTTGCAAATCCTATCTGTTTTTCTGCTGGGGGATTTTTCATATTTTCCAGAGGATCTTTACTTGCTGTCTTCAGTATTATTACAACGTATGTAATTTTTCTATTGCAAGCACCCAATTGAAAGTATTGCACTTTGCACTAGATACGTGTGTGTAAAAAGATTGTGCATTCGTTCTGCTCTCACGGAGTATTAATTCAAAGTCAGGAGACCGTGTTATTTCATATTATGTAAAATCACAGGATTTCCTTGATTATAGTCTGTGTTATGTTTATTACTGAAAATGTTTTTGGTTTAAATATAAAATTGGTCTAACTTATCCTTTAATGAAAGAACAGTCGTGTAATATCATATTGAGGGTATTGAGTATAGCCCCCTTCAAGTTAAATAGTTAAATATTTACACATTATTACGGTGCAGACGTACCTATGACCTAGTCCTAAGGGAATCATTATTTGATTGCATGGGTTCGCCTGTATACAGAAGTGTACATTTTTGCAAGTGTTAGTAAAATAATTCAGTACGGTGACATGTGTTCGATATCGGTCAACATTACAAGTTATGTAGTATAAATTGTCTGTCACCACAGAAAACGGTAGCATATATCTAATTGTGGAAGTTGCGAATTAGAAATGTATACAGAATTTAGAAGCATAAGTAAATATGTGAAAGCCATCGTATGGAAAGCATTTAGTAACACGGGACGAGCTTAACCAAATAAACAGCAAAAAATGAATGTCATGGCCAATATTCAATTTAGCTACAACATGCAGCATTTTATTTTATTGAAAATTCAGATTACAGTCAGGCAAAAACTCTTATGAATTACATTTCATTATGAATATTGTTATTCTTGCTTGTTACAATTTTATACTCTGAGAATAAAAACAAACGAAAACTATACTTTGACACTTTTAGCACTTCTCCAACTGCACAATTTGTTAGTTATTCAGACAGTCTACAAATGTTTCGACAGTTTACCCATTATCAGAATGATAGTTATAAATAGTTATTAGCCTACGTTTGCCGCTTTGAGTACAGTGTTGTGACACGGCGATAAAATAGCATTCTGGATTGCGTTCTCTACTGTGCAAGAGAATGTGGGAATGTTCTCTGCATTGCTTATTTGGTATGCACATGCAAATCTACAACCGAGCCTGAAAAAATAAAATAATCTAAATGTGTACTAGAGAATTCTCAGAGACAGTGAATCTGTATCTCAATTTGTGAAGAAGTGTTTGATGAATGAAGTCACAGCTGCAATTGATGAAATATACAGTTAGGTTTCCAATAATATCAATCATTCGAGATATTGAATAAGGTTTTTACACACCTGAAGATTTGAGAGCAGATATTATGTTAACAATAAGCACTGGTATCATCAGTGTTTAGGGTCATCATCCTCAGGTCTTTCGATTATTTTTGGGGTAATTGGGTCTGAATTCTGCGATCCGTCGCGGTCGATGGTGGAAATTGCTCGGATTGCCTCAGCCCGCTGCTGGGGAGTTAGATGCTGAATGAGTTGTAACACTGATTCCACAATTAATTCTGGGTACTCCTGTAGTATGAATAGTTTTCAGTTAACAAGGGTGAGCAACAATGAGATATTTAAGTTCAAAATCCACACATGTTCACAAACCTCAACAAGGATATTAGCTCTGTTGATAACCGCATCTCGTCGTAAGCATGTTATATTATCCAAAACAACAGATTTTGCGCTAGTTCCATCCAGTTGAGAAGATAGCCATTCCACCACCGTTTTGTTATCTTCCCATAACTGCAGTCCCTATATATGAAAGATGAGTTTTGCAGTCATTAAAATTCATTGAGCATATACTTCGGTTGAAATTGCATATCGATTGATTGTATTCTACAATGACCTTTATACCCAAAGTAAAATTATTAATTATTAATAATTATTTGTTTGCATTCTAGATCTTATAGCTAATCTAAGAAATAATACTAAGAACTCTACATGTTTACCCTTGTCGAAAGCTGTACTGCCGACACACAAATAACAGACACGATATGCTTTTTAACAGGATAAACATATCTACAATTGAAACAAGTTTGGAATCAAAACTTACATCCATGGCTCCTTTGTCTTCGATAAACCATCGACTTAACATAGCATCAATTTGTCCATGGGTTAGACAAGGACGAACTTTCAAGATTTGAGACTCAACACAATCTTCCAGTAAAAGACGACGAAGCCGCCAATAAAGTATGTTCCGGGCTCGTTTCCATGGAACAATATCCTATAATTGTATTTCAGAAAGGAATGAATATGAATGGTGACAAAAAAGTTATTTGAGGCACCAAACTCATTAACTTAAAATTCCGCTTCTACCTGAATCACCCCTTTTTCTTGCATTCGCTCTGGTGTATCGTGTAAATCAGCGAAATGGACAGCAATTTGCTGATAAATAGGCCTCAGGAACTGAACTCTTTCGTTAATACTCTTTTCAATTGCTGCTTTTCCCTCCACGTCAGCGTCAGGTACGGCAAGCAATTGGTTACGCAGTGCAATCATTTCTGGATCAATTCTACGTAGAATAATAATAATAATACTTGTTATTTCCTTATCACTGCCTGAAACTTTTTTCCTACAATTTTGTAATTACCGTTGCATGGTTTTGAGCAAATCTTTCATTCTATACTTGATTTCAACAACACCCTCGGGTTCCAAGATACCACCTATCAATGCATGGAAACAAATTAATTTTTTCACAAATTCAGTCAGAAAAATAATTTTCTAATAAAACAAACTCATCAGGACAAATCCGAATATGTATTCAATATTTAATACCTAATATCTATTTTTAGCCATAAATTATAAAGAAACATTTAAACATTTTTCAAGAGATTAAAATGTCGACGGATGAGTTGTAACTTGTAACTTAAAAAGAAAAGACGTACCCCGAGCTTCTGTATCTGCGTACATTTCCATATGACGCTGGTTAATTGTCGGATCCATCACAACCCATGCCCCACCACGCAGCTCTCCATGTGGTGGAATATACACAATAATAGGTTGCTGATAGTCTCGTAGACCATCCACAATGTACGATCCAAATTTCATAACTTGTTCGTACATGTCTAAAATAATAATTGTGATTTAAAGTTTAGTACGTAAAAGGCATCTGAGCATTTAGTTTGTCTGCCTATTGCTCAAAATTAATCGAAGTTTCATTCACCTTTCATTCCCCCAGAAAATCCTCTCCAATTTGCAAAAATAAACAATGGTAGCTCCTCTTTACTAAAGTCCATAATCACCTGTGCAGTTTTATATGCTGAATCTGGGAACCATACCTGACCAGCTTGAGACACGGTCTAAATTCATTAATAATAAGGTTTTTCAATACATTGAGTCAAAATTCATTAATATCCATTAATATATTTTTAAATAAACACTAAATTGCGTACCCGTGCTTCGGAATCTAAATTAGCTGGATCAGCTGGTAAGTTCAATTCCACTGTCCTGGTTTCCACAGAAATTACTCCCACGGGAATACCACCGAGTCTTGCTCGGCCCGTAACAACAGTTTGAGCCCATGGTCTCATAATTTCATCGAATGAACCATAATCGAAGAAACCGGTCTCCCATTCGTTCGGATTGCCTACAACATCAAATAATTCAAGTATATTGTACATTATGAACACACGACCAGTACCGCTATCCATGGAAAGAAAAAATTACTTGGATTTGGTCTCCCAGCTAGAAGCCAACGAGGGTCATAAGGCGCTTTAGGTGGATAGTACATAATATCACGATCAATTGGATCCATAATATTCATTATGGGCAGTGGGCTTCCTTTGGAAGCTGGCACGTAAGACAACCATTTCAAAATTGTGTTGATACCCTCCATATCATGTCGTTCTGTTTTGTGCGACACACCATTATTGTACATAATCTGGACTCCTCCCAATTGATTATTTGAAGTGTAAACTTCTCGCCCTAGTAACTATAATATGTCACAACAATACATTTTAGTTAGAAAATAGAATAAGACAACATATTTAAGCAACAAATATGATCACCTTATTGAGAGCACCAAAGCCGGTCAATATTATGTGCGAATTTTCGATTTGTATCACCCGTTGTCCAAGTCGAACTAAATACGCTCCAATACCAATAGCTCGACATGTAACCATTGAAATTGTCACAACCTCTTTGTACGCTTGCGATGTCTCACCAGCAATGGTACCAGCATATCTTAGATTTTCCACACCTATTCCATTCTCCTTACCTGGTCAAAATAAAATTAAGTGATTACAACTAGCAATGATAATTTACAATTCAAGGCTATTTTATATATTTTATTTTACCTATAATATCAGTGATCTTATACCGGGCCTCGCCATTATCGTCAATAAGTTCTACATGAACTGAATTTAAACTTGCGATTTTGGAGTAATCTTCTGGAGTCAGGTACAAGTAACGAAATCCTTTCTCTAAATCTTCCGAGTCTTCCCATGAGATTCTAAACAAATTTTTAATTTCCTCTGCCAAACCAATCCGAGCTCCACTGTTTGCAGCCAAGTATACTCGAGGTATCTTTAGCTTTCTAGAAAGTTCCGAAGCTCGTAAAAATAGTAAATCTTCCTGAACACTAAAGGAGCCAATCAAGTGGGTGATATCATTTGCGATGACGATAACATTTCTACCTTTCGGATACTCTGGAGTAAACAACGTCATATTCCAGGCCACCATACCAATCTATACATAATTAAATATTATTTAATAAAATATATTCTGTTTATAGTGTACATTTGGCTTCAAACTCGTGAGACATAAACTTACATCATTTTCTCCTTCAGTTCTCTTTTGCTCAATAACCTGATCAGTACTATCAAGAACTAGTTCAATGTACTGCAGTGATGCTACTGGCACTTCTATTTGCTCTACAAAATCAAAAATCTCTTACTCTGCTTCTTAAGAATATGTAATTTAACGTCCTTGAAACACTAAGCAATATATAATTACCATTTGGTCGCGAGTCTTTGTATTCCTTCCAAATGCGCTCAAGAACTTGTTTAAACATATCCGGAAAATCGTACACATATGTAGTTCCATTACTTTGAGCCTGAAATCTTTTCTGTTGAAGAT
>JAAXYV010000317.1:0-13154 GCA_036851875.1 Novacerus sp. FZ-2019
CCTAATTTATCAGAATGTCATGGATCACTGGGGCCTCGCATCCACTGATAATAATGAACATCTGTTAAAGAAAATACTGTACTGGGAACCTATTTCAATACAGGTTAACGACTCTGCTAAAATTCAACCGAATCTGTCATGTATGGAGATTGGAGATAACCAAGTGATAAAATGAGTCAAACACCACACAAACAAATGTTGAAATAATAGTAAACCTATGCATTGGGTTTGCAGTGACAACAGTAAATGTAAAAATGTGTCATTCATCACCTCAGCGTCTTCATCCACAGTCACTTCTTCAACTACTTCAGCCTTAAATTCTAGAACCAAATCACGAACTGGCTTGGGATCCGTTGCCTTTGTCACAAACGGATGCTACAAAGTCAAAATTATGGAAACAAGATTTTATACGTCAGTCTTCAAAGACTTATATCTAAGGATTTTATAAGGATTTTTAGAATCATCTTACATGAAGTAGCTCTTGAGCCGTAGGTCGACTATTGGAGTCTTTCATGAGGCACTTAGCAAGGAACGAATTAAAATCAGCCGAGTAAGCCGTAGGCTTGGTCAGTTTAGGAGGATCCCCTCTTTGAATTTTTAAAACCACTCGCATAGGGCTTAGCTCATGGTGCGGAGGTTCCATTTCCGCACACTCAATTAAAGTAATTCCCAAGGACCAGATATCAACCTAGAACACGAAGTTTATCCTCATTCCAATCATTCTTTTTCATTTACTTTACAAATAACTCACGTTGACAGGAGTTTGCATCATTATTATTAATAACTTACTTTATAATCATATGGGTTGTCTTTGAACGTCTCACACATAACCACTTCTGGGGCCATCCAGTAAGGAGTCCCAATAAAGGTATCATGTTTCTGTAGAGTGTACTTGTTTTTAGCAGAAACTCCAAAGTCCGCTAAAAGTAAAGCCACATACGTTGTGTTAAAAAAAGTACAATTGAGTACCACGCATTAACGTATGCCATCTCTCAATAAACAGGTGTAAAGAGGTCGTAATTAATTTTCATCTCAATACTATTTCAGGCAATTAAAAAACTGCTTCTCTTCTTGTAATTTTGATTTCCATCCTCGATTAATGCTTAAGTAGTTAAGTAATTACTTCACGGTATCAGAGGACATTTTTAATGAGACTTTAATAAAATTCGAGCTTTCAGCAGAAACCTTCTACCTTCGTCAGGAAGAAACAAATAATGATTAAAAACTTCCCTTCTTTTAAATTACGTCCTGCTACTCACTCTTTACTATCTTCATCTACTAACTTCTTCACAGTCATAATTCATTTAACATCTTTATCTTTCCTACCCCAACACTAATTGTATAACTTCTCACTTATTACCTTTAAGGATTATTGCCCATAGTGGGATAAATAAGGAGGATTGCTATAGGTAATATAATATCGTAGAAGACATAATGAATCTACCATTTTCATCAGTGTTATCTATTTAATTTTCATTTTTTAATTAATCTAGATACTTACCCAGTTTCACCCCACCGTCTGTAGTTACAAGGACATTCCCTGCTTTTAGATCCCGATGGATAACTTTATTATCGTGAAGGTAACTGAGAGCAATACAAAGCTGGGCTGCTACGTAAGCAATCTGAGGCTCTGAAAGTGGATGTTCCAACTCAATCATGATAGTGTCCAGGGCACCACCATCACAGTACTCCAGTAAGAGCTGGGTAACAAAAATATAAATCAATATTTATTTATTTTTTGCCTCGAAAACTTTATATTCCACAAATAAATCGATTCATATGTAACAGCCGCAGTTAGAATGCTCACCCAAAGTTTGCTGTCGTTACAAAAAGCGTCGAAAAGTGCAACAACATTAGGGTGTTTGCAATCAGCTAAGATATCAATCTCAACTCGAAAATCATCCAAATCTTCATCACCCTCAAGACGACACATCTTAGCAGCTGCAAAAACTCCTCTTTCTTTATGTATAGCCTGTGTATTTAGAAAACGTCAATATAACTCAAACATTAATTCAATAGTCTGCACCACATTTATTCAAGAAATTAAAATATATCTGTATAGACGAAGTATAAATATACAACTACCATTACACAATGTCACATAAACAACTCAATACGTGCTAATTCTATGAATTTTCTCTTGCTACAAGCTTACATTTTCGTGCTTACTATTTCCGACTATAATTTTCTTTCTCATTTTTATTGTTTCTTCACATTTATTCACACGTAAGATTGTTAACTTAAAATTATTGCTTATTACGAATTTTAAGAATTAGTGATCACTTCATAATAATGTATGGTCAAAATATTATTTCGTTCAAATATAAACATATGGTTCCCATCATGTGTACATTTTTCAAGCACTGTCAACTGTGACACTATGTATTAACTTTAACTATAGGTAGTATTAAAATTCATCCAAATTTTAGATAAAGATTTAACTTACTTTGTAAACCTTGCCGAAAGCTCCATCTCCAAGTTCTCCAACGAAATCCCATTGTAAGTTGGGGTCTACATCCATTCGGAGACACATCGGCAGTTTTTTAAAACGATTTCCTTGGCCGCCTCCATCACCGCCTCGGCCTATTCCTCCTCCAAAATTCAACACTTTCTTCAGCCCACTGAAGAACGACATGTTAGCGTAAGTTTTATTTAATCACTCGCAAATAAAAGAAACATCACAAATATTTTCAATCTTCCTTATACTGCACCACTCTACGAATACGTTTACTTCAGTAGAATGTCGATATTAGTTTTCTTCTTGACTTTCTGTTTATTCTTTGTTAGTTTCCAAGGATACTGAGGTGACAAAATCAATTCAACTCACACAGCAGTCAAGCCTATGCATACAAAAAAAAGTTCTGTATCAGGCATCATCATTTAAACAAATAATAATATCATTTATCATTCTTCTCCAATATTACAATTACAATCTACCTAATTGTACAAAGAACTGCAAGAGTTCAAAGACCTCTTAGTAGAATCATTAACAATTTACAAAACAATTTAATAAACAGGCTAATTGAATTTACAATCCTACACAACCTTACTTTATAATTACCTTTAGTACAATGGGTAATTCATAATCTGGTTGGCTAATAAAATTTAATACTTTGTCCTACACTGTCTTGTCAGTGTCATTTCTGCAACTCAAAACAGTCCCATTATTTTCCTTGTTAATACTCAATAACAGAGCTTCAATTAAAATAAATACAAGTTCTTCACTCTATAGTGCTGTTTGAAATGTGCAAAGCAAATACTTTGAACTTCACACGAATTTGGACATCAAATCACAACCACTCAGTGTTCATTAATGTCACTTTAACTCTCCTCTATGACATTTAGCCGACTAATCATATGACTACTATACATTCAGCACCTCAGCAACAAATCTGGAGTAAAAACTGCTTATTCATTTACAAATTAATTTCATCAGTAATTTCTACATAACATCTTTCCAATTTGGCTAATTTAAAATGCTGCGACTCTACTAAAATTCATTTCTAAATTGGAAGATACTCCATTAGTATGTATACAGCCAGGAATTTAATGCCGTTTCTGGCTCCATTGGCACTGATTTTTATAGCGCTTATAGAGTCAGAGTTGGCTCCAAATCGCCATAGGAGCTAATTTTAGCGCCACCAAGGCGCTGACTTCAGCTCCTTTAGCACATATATCCAAAAATGGTCATACTTTCTCTAATAACTCGCAGCTTTTCACGGTTTGATTTAATTTTCCTGAATGGAAATTATGGATAAAATATTATGCTCTTTCCAATGAAAATACTTTGAAGTTTGGTGATCCAACAGGAAAACCCATGAAGAGAAAATGCATGATGATTTTTTTTCCTATGCACTAAAGTTATATTATTGGATTGGAGCTGCAGTCAGCGCCTTGCTGGCCCTAACATTATTTCTGAAGCAACTCTAATTCCATGGTTTTAAAATCCTGACTGACCTATATTTGCACAGAAATATGCCTCCTATGGAACATACAACTACAAAATATCAAAAGTTCATTCTCAACTAACTAATAAAAACAGTTCAAGTGTTTTAAAATCAAAACCAACACTAAGGGATATAAACTTTTGTGAAGATACCATACTTTTAGAGAATCAAACAATTGAGCCCTGCATAAACCGATAAAAATTAAGCCAACACAAACAAAGTCACATATATTAATAAACACAGTATTTTAAGCCATTTACAACCTATGCTTTAACAAGAAAAGGTGAAATCAGCTTAATACAATGCTTTCAATGGGAAGCATCAAATGTGTAATACACTACATAAAAAAGTTGTATACACCCATTTATTCATAAGCTATTTAAATAAAGCTGGACCATGCAGCCATCAAACCAAACCACATCCCATTGTCAGGCATTTAATTTTTATCGATTAAAAGCATTTTCATAGAGCAGACATATTGCTTTGGTCTGCTTTGGCTTTGGCTTTGGCTTTGACTTATAACTATTGGAATGAATCAATTAAACGGGGCTGAACAGAACATACCTAATAACAGACTTGTATACTACAGAACTAAACGACACTGCACTCTCCGTTGTTTGTGTTCAGTGTGAGTGAGTGAGTCCTGGGCTCATAGAAATTACTTGGAATGCTCAAACACAACGCAAATCAACTACATACAAACATACATACATACCTACATACATACGTAATACAAACCATTCATAATAGGTAACTAATCTGAAACTTAACTGACTAGTGATAAGGATAACTGTGTAAAAGGGTAAAGTGAGGTTTGCTGACTGCATATTTTATGCGTATTTGAATTCTTGTTAGCCTAGATGGGCAAGTCAACAGATCTGGTACTTCCACTTTGATCACTCAGATCGGAATACATGCAGCAAATGCATGCTGCTTTACAATTATAATGCAGTGAGTGTATAATTTCATTGAGTACAACTACTTACTAACCAACAACTATTTGCCTATATTATATTCTACTACACTGATAATAAATAAGAACAGTAAAATCTTAAGGTAGCAAAACTATTACCTATATGAAACTTACCTACTTATGACTTATCACGTTGCAAAATAATTGGAAGCTCAATAATATGCTACCTACGGTATACATACATAGGTAAATACATACATACATATATACATATATATAAGCATAGGTACATCTCCTGCAGAAAATCAACACTGACCAGACAGACACATCTCAGTTGTCGGCTAAAATTAAGGCTGCCTTTACCTCAACAAGGTTGATATACTTACTCTCATCCTTTTCAAACGTTTCGATTGCACAAAAAATGTACTCACAATCAGTCTAGAATCTTGAACAGCACACTTCAAAATTTCAATGTAAACTATATAACCCAACAAGAATTTTTGACAACCCTACTTTTTAAGTTTCTAAATATGAACTAATATTTTTTCAAGTAACCACTTCCCGGATGTATTATTTATACTTAACCGTAAAGTTTTATTACAGAGCTAGAAACTGTTAATCTGAGTGTGAGGTCTTGTGACATGACTTGACTACTACCTGCCAAAAATCCTCCATGAATAATAGCAATTCAATGTGAGAGGAATGTTTAATAAAGGATAAAGACCAAAAATCACTACTGTGACATATTATGACCCAGTATAATTAATTCTTGAATAGTTCAAAATTTAATAGTCATAACACCATGGGGTTAGGAGGAAGTTAGAATAATTTCTGTATAGGTAGGTAATAATCTAATTTCAAGTCAAATCACGGTCATCGCCACGGTGTAGTAGTAAATGTACACTGTACACCTCCCATGTCTGCATACCTTCAGGTTATCGGCCAAGCGACTGGTATTCTTTACAGTAAAACCAATAGGCAATCACACACTGAATCAATCAAATCTAAATATTATAACTGAATACTGCAGTGCAAAGAACCAATTCAGAAATTTTAATCATACAGTTCAAATGCACTTCAAACTTCAAACAATGAACTCTGTACACATAATATGCTTTTATAACTACCTACTCGTTTCTTCTTCCTCCCATTGATCTACTTGTTCTATACACAACTCTAAAAGTACTTTATACGAAGTTCTTTTGAAAATGACTATAAGTCATATTTTATCCCTTCAAGTACACCTGCTTGTTCCCTTTCCACAAAACTTGACTAATGCCTCAAGGAGGCGTAGTACTAGATTTGGTTTCTAACTTAATAAAAAAGCAAAAGTCAGAGTACCTATACATTACAAATTAACTACTACTGTACTGAGCAATTCTTATAACNAAAGCAAAAGTCAGAGTACCTAGGTATACATTACAAATTAACTACTACTGTACTGAGCAATTCTTATAACTTTTCCAGACGGCATATAATTCGTCAGTATAGCCTAGGAACCGCATACCTTCCCATTCACCATGTAGAAACCATTGTAGTAGTACTGCTGGATTTTTCTAGTGGGACTCACGGACCTCAACATCATGACTATAGCCTACGAACCATACCTATCCATGTATTCAGGAGTTGTAGAAACCATTACAAGGAATAGCCTACGAACCATACCTATCCATGTATTCCGGAGTTGTAGAAACCATTACAAGAGTCCTCACTTCGTCTGAATACATGGTTCCTAGGCTATGAGTCCCACTAGAAAACTCCAGCAGTACTTCTCAATACGTCTCAATCTCAATACGTGGGAAGGTATGTATGGTTCCTATGCTATACAGACGAATTATATACCTTCTGGATAATTATCAGGATTCATTAGTACAGACCATCTATCCTTGCTGTATAATCTTCTATAATAGTGTGAGTATATAGCGTTGAACCCATAATATAATCAGCAGAAGCTGTGCCTACAAGAGATAGAAAGTATCCATTGGGCCTCAATTCGTGGGGACAGAGGTGCAGTGAATACTTTCTACCTACTGTTGTAAGCACAGTTGCTGCCGGCTATATGCGTCTAACGCTATATACTCAGACTATTATGGAAGTTTAAACAGCAAGGATAAATGGTGTGTAATACGTAGGTACTAATAAATTATTTCTAGGCTTTCTAAGTAGTTTCGTTACACATTACAGTTAGTTAGATTAGAACTATGGCCTACAATTTTTCTCAATCAAAAATTGAAATATTAACATAAAGTAATTGGTTACTTTATGTATTGTGTCACATGTCTGTGGCTGCAATATAATACTACTGCGATTGCCTTCAGATTTACTAACACTGGGGATATCGTCTGTCTGAACTCAATTAAAGCTTTGATGTCCAGTCCAGCCAGTCTGAGGGACTGTAGTTTTCAATTACAAACTTTCAGAGTGAAAACTAAACACAACTCTGATACAAAATTAAATAGCAAATGTACCAAAATAGTGTGTGCAGTAAGCGTACTACTTGAAAATATAATATTGGTGTACAGATAAGACTTCCAATCAATCACTGGACTTCGTGATATAGAAATAGTAGCGTAATTATGCTTATAGGACAAATTAGATTAATGGTAGAAAAAGCAAGTTATTGTACGTCTGTCCTCCGAATACTGCATACAATGTTTCAGTTTTGGTATTATTAAAAACAATCCTTAGTCGACAGTTGTGTGGTTTGACTTTGAGAATCATTAATATGCCACAGCAAGAAAGAAATTGGTTGCAAAATAAACTGATTATTCCAGCTCGGTTTGTATGCATGCTTACCATTTGTCTATGAGAGCTTTATTTGACATTTGGTGAGCAAGTGTGTTTTATATTGTAACACACAGACGGAACAGAGCATAATAACTGCAATACTTCAGTCAGTAAATATAATGTATCACATACCTTCCTGCTACATTAGTAGTACTGATCAAACTAAGCTACCCAACTTTACGACGTATACCGACGATGATAACCATAATAATTATAAGTTACGTAGTAGTAGTGGTAGTATTATATTATAGATACAAGCTTCCAGGCTTGCTGTCAACTTCTTTTTTTTTTTCATATACCATGACCACTTTTTCTATTTAAAACTGTTCTACTATAATATATAAACAAGGGGATATAAACCTGGATTTACAAGAGTTTTTTCCTTTCATTGACTAATACATTGGTAAGCGTGACGTCATTGGAAAAAGCCAAATAGTCCTAAACTAAGTATACCCACTTTACTTTGCACGGTTGCGTCGTTTGGTGTGTTTGTATATACTATCAACTATTGACTATTCGAACTATCAACTATGATGGTAACTACTATCAGTAATATATATTATGTGACTGGGCGTCTTTCTGAGTTAACATTTAAAATTTATTTTGCTTCTTAGAAAATCAATCACTCCTCAAACTGACTAACTTTACAGAATTAATTTAGTGGGAGGGTGCAATGACTTTGGTTCTTAATTTCGATCTGAATATTTTTGTAGCAATTGATTCTTGTATTGTATGTGATGTGCTAATATTTATATACCTACCTTATTCTTCCAGTCGTTGTATTACGGAAATATTCTGAGCTGTCAATCAATACGTTAACGCTGCTGAAGCGACTTAAAAGATTCAAAGATAAACCTCACCCATATACTGAATAGCGGCATAACCCTGAATGCCAAAAATGCCGATAATTGCACATGTGATATACTGTTTAGTTGCCTGTATTGATTACGAAGACATCCTTATTTGTTACGCAACTGACCGAATAACACAACAGTTCGTCATACAATTTAAGCATTACTAACTATAGCTATAACGATACTTCGGTAATAGCTCTAGTGGAGTAACAGTAATAGGGATAGAAAAATGATTTGTTATTTCATTTTCAGAAGGCACTAAAATTTAAGTAAGTCATGGAGGATCAAAAATTAGCCGACAAATCCGAGGATTTGGGTTGGAAACATCAAAGGAGTGGATTGGGACTATTGATTACCTTATGTGTTTCTATCGGGCCCTGTATCTCTGGAAGCAGATTTTCATTTTCAAAGATTATTTCATAAAAGATTGAGCATATCAATATCCCAATAGATTCTTGTTTCATTTTTTCGATTTGTAAAATCTGGCCTAGAAAAAAAAATCGAAACTGTGACTGATAATTTCAAAATAAAAAGTTTTTCATTACAAGCCTACTAAGGAACATATGCGATCCGCCTTGGTCTCCCGTGGCAGAATACGCATAGGTACATATCATTCTGTCAAGCAAAGATCAAAACTTGAAGGCCAAAAATAAATTTTGTGTAATTTTATTTCGCATCATGTAATACTGAATCTGCCATATTATATAGTGATCAGTGATCATTTATTGGATAGTTCCTGTATTGACAAAGTAATTATTATGGTTGTTTTTAATGTACAATTGTAATCAGTGGGATTTAAAATAATCCTTTCAGGGTATTCCCTTATTAATAAATAAATAAATAAATACAAATTTTCCGCCATGGGAGAGCTAAACGCTGTGAATGATATGTCACTTGGAAGGATAGTTAAAAACTGGTTATTGACCTTCAACTTTTGACAAATAAGTCACAGAATGACATACACGCTGTCGGTTACGGGACCAAGAAGGTTCCAATGATGTCACCTAGTAGAATTGAAATGAGAAACTTGTTTTTGACCTTCAACTTTTGAACTTTGCTTGACAGAATCATATATATATAATATGCAGCTTCTGCCACGGGGAGTCTCCCCGTGTTCGTCCCGTGAGAGAGTTCGAATGATATGTCACATATGTTGGGATGATTGTAATGAAACTTATTTTTTTGGAATTATCTGTCACCGTTTTCCCCCTGAATGGTTTTACACACTCGAATTAAAACTTTTAGATTTATGGGGATATTGATATACTTAATCATTTTTAAAAAAAGGATCTTCGAAAACGGACACCTGGTTCCAGATATCCACGGCCCGATTGGAGCACATTCCAAAAATTATAAATGATCCTCCCCACGCCCCCTGGGGAGACTGAGCATCAAACCCTCGTATAGATATGTAGGGTAATTTTTGATCCACTACAACGCACTTAAACAGCGCATTCTAAGAATGTGATGGCAAATTGCTTTCCTATCCATACAATTGTTTCTCAGTAATAATGTCTTAGTACAGCGACGTTTATTTTTAGCCACGACATCACATATTTACACCCTAGCATGTTTATTCATTCACCGGGATGTCCATTTACTAGCCAAGATATATATTTATTTATCACTTTGGATATGTATTTATTAGCCCGGATTTTGACTGAAAGCAACGGAAGTTTAGTATTTCTATAATGAACTTTAAAAAGAAGTTTATGCTAACATCTTCAATACGGAAATTCCAAGGAGTATGCATGCGACATCAACATATTATTATTTTGACTTTTGACCTCACTCTACTCTACAGTGAAAAAATTCAATCTCTAGAGGGTCAGTAAAACAAATATTTACTAGAAAAATAAATACAATTTTCTAACTATATTATTTCATATCTTTTCTTGGAGAGAGTTACTTTACTTCTAGATACCATAAGTTTGCAGTTAATTCAAACCTTTAGAGCCTCACAACGCTCCAAATACGCTTAAATATTAATCTTATTCCTAGGAGACAGATACTAAAGTAAACTCAAAATACCATAAATACAGGAAGAAAGTCGGGTGAAATAACTTTATTTCTCCAGTTGGTAGAATTAACGGCTGCTACAAGTTGTGCGAAAATTTGACAGTGCAATCATTGAACTTAAAGTGTATACAACTAGAGAAGTAACCCAAATAAAACCGTTCTTAAATTCATTGATCAAATGTTCTAATTTTAGGCAACAGATAAATATTTATAGTTATAAACTGTAAGAATGAAAGTATTTTTTTGTAATTTCCAATCCTGACTTCCGAAACCGTACAACGGCACTGCGGCAGGCCATTTTCTCTCCAATCCCAATTTTGTGAGACTCATTGGAGACAGTACATATGGAATGTATACACGATGGATTGAGCACTGATATTTTTATACTTGAATTTAAAACACATACTCCTTTTACCAATTATTCGTATGGACCCCAATAAAAATTATTTCTCATAAAATACTATAGAAAATACAGCAAAAGATAATAAAAACTGAAGTCTGAAGGTGTAAGAGAGAGAGAGAGAGAGAGAATCAATTGCCTTCTTTACCCTTAAGAGTGCAATAAACGTCTACAGAAACCTTAAAAAAAAAATAATAATTACAACCATTTTGTATTACGCAAATTTTGTATTTTGTTAAAAATTGTAATCCAAAAATTTATTATAACATGAAATTCATAAAACTAAATAGTAGAACAGTGAACTGTACTCATTATTATAAACTTCAAAATTGAATATATTATAAAATTACGAAGGCCTATACTATTATAGTTTGACTAATAATTTGAGGCCGGTTAAAATGTATAAGGAAAATTTAAAGTACTATTAGTATAAATTAAATTCAGTTACCTAAATTTTGAAGTTCATTCAAAGAGGAAATATTCGAATTCCACCAATTAACTTAAAGTTCAGACTGACGTGTAGAATATTTCGATGACGTCACGTACAGGCACAGATCAGAGCACAGAGGCACATGAATTGAGCACTTAATTTCCTTTAATTTATATTTCTGACACTGGTATTAGTACCAAAAACTACAGCAATATTGTAAAAATACTATTGTGACTCTAAGGATTCACATAGTCTCTCTACTTCACATCATCATCAAATTAGTCATTACAAGGATTACGTAGAATTTAAATCCAAGACACAAAATTCATTATTCATTATCACTGCTGGCTCATTACTCAATGACGTCCCACCCAATCCAACTCAGCTCAGCACCACCACAAACCCTCCGCACTATACAGTCAGTAACAAACCAACACAAGACAAGCCTAAATATAAAACTGATTAACAAACTCCAATGGCAGGGTTAAGTCACTGAAATACCACATGGCTTGTAGAGTCTGTCTACATCCACTCCCTCTTAACAACTCAATATATTATATTCAATGCTCCAATAATTTTCCAAATTCACTTCATTTTTTTTAGTTAGTTAATTAAACTTCAGTCAAGTCAATCAGTAAGAGGAAGATTTATCTTTTAAGATTATTCATTCTTCACTTGACTTTCTGGTTTAACTTAAGGATTTGTTTTCAATTCCATAATACAACACCCACAAGTCACTTAGTTCCTTGACAGAAAGGTCAGGTCAGTTCAGGGTGAGTGAAGATCGAGTCACTTGTTCTGTAAACTTGAACATCAATCATCAAGGGTTGATTTCCACTTGACTTAAATTCACTGACTGATTGTAAGCATCCGATGATGATAATATTTCCATTCCGTTACAAAATTCTATGATGATGACAAATTCAATTCAATATACCAAATGCCAATAACGTGCTGCAATATTATTATATACAGTACAGCCAACAGTATAATCTAATGTGAAATAGGCTGTCCTGGAGTGGACTGTGGCTGTTCACTGTCGATCCGTCAACGGTATGGTGCTATACTAATCCTCAATAATTCAATGCTACGGTAAAGTCAAATACAGCAGTATTACTTACTACTATAATACAACTACTATAACTCTAATAATAGTACGGGTTCCAATTGGCACATCACAAATCAGTTAAATAGAATATGAATCGATGACTCACAAACACACCCAGAGAAGAAAAAAAATCTATGTATAATTGTAGTTTAATTATTAAGTACGTCTCTTCTCTTGTCTCTCTCTCACTCTGTGTGTGTATTATATGTGTGAATATTATTATGTTCAGGGAATTTAGGAGAGCTAGTCGCAACTCGCAAGTCGCAAGTTTAAATACTTAAGAGATAGAGAGAAAGAGAGAGAGAGAAATAAATGAGGGACGGACAAGGAACCAGCAGCAGATTAGTCACCAACCAGTGAGTAGTAGTGGAGAGTGGAGACAAGTCCAAGAGGATCACATCATCCCAACTCTTCGTCACTTATTATTGTTAGCTTCTTGCTCACATCAGATCCCAGCACAAACAGAACCTACGTACATTCGTTCCTACACACACACATACACACACAGTACAGAGACAGACAGACAAGACTCAAGACCAAGACACAAGACACAATCCCAACCAAATAGTAGGTAGGCAGTAAGTACTAGTAGGTAAGTATAAGTAACGTATATACGTAACACACTTCGTGTTCTCTCTCTCTCTCTCTCAGTATCAACTCCTATGTATGTATATATTATGCATGTATGTACTTAGA
>JAAXYV010000318.1:0-13141 GCA_036851875.1 Novacerus sp. FZ-2019
ATTGTACACTTTTTCTATTTTGAAACTTTTAAAATTTAATTTTAAAATTATTTGTATTGTGATATTCAATTGTTTAATACATCAACCATTATGAATTGATTTTCAATCGTTGTATATTTATATAAATTGCAGCATCAGAATCACTTATTAAGTGTCTGAATCTGAAATTAATTTATTGTCTATGTGGTGTCCTAGTTAGTACTTATTTTATTATTTAAAACATTTAGTTTGTATCAAAGCAAGGTATTTCTTAACCCAATCAGCATCTACATTTGTGGATCGTGATAGGCAATCAAGAATGCTATTGATCAAGCAAAGAAGAGTGCTAAGCTCAGAGATTTTCCTGCTGGCACTGTACCACAGGCAAGTAAGGCTGGTATTCAAATTGGAGCCCCTAAGAGACCTACGTTACAACCTACGCAACCAAATAATAAAAAAATCAAGTTGTCATCCTCTTTCAAAGATATTACTTTGGCAGAGGCGGGAAAATATGGCACTCTGAATGAATTTGCGTTTTTTGATAAGGTAATAACTTAATTTAATATTTTAATTTAATTATCAATTATTTTTAGATATAAGATTTTCCAGCTTCTGTTAATATTTGAATTATTATTCAGGGTAGTAGCAGTCATATTAATTAGTACAAACTTTCAAGATTTGGACGAACACTCGTCTTCATCAGTAAACAATTTTATGAATTAGTGACAGACGTTAATTACAAACATTAAGAATAAAATAATTTATTTATGTGTCGTTGCTGTCATATAATTATTTTTAATTACTGGGATGACAAGTAATTTGTGTTGGTGTTTTTCTAATGTAAACATTTAGAAAAACTTCAATCTCAATGACAACGATCAAGGAATGAAAATTAATTTAATTTGGTTATAATTTTACCACTCATCCTAGTGATTAAAAATTATCCTATGACAAAAACGACGCATACATAAGAAATCATTTGTTATTCTTAATGTCTGTAAGTAACGTATCACTAATTAATTCATCAAACGTTTTCTAATGAGGATGAAAGTGTTTGTCGAAAGATTGAAAGTTCATACGAATTGATATCAAACTCAAAGTATGCCTTCTACTACCATGAATAATAATTTGAATATTAATCATTAATTATAATTTTAATTTTTTAATTAATTATAATTATTAATAATTTAATTAAAGATTTGGTCAAAGAATTTAAAAGTATAATTACGGATAGCTAATTTTAAGTTTTACTATCAGATAATTATACTTTCAGAAAAATAGGAACTGAGTGTAAAACATAAAAATATGGGTAGAATTAAAGTAAATAATAACGTCAATATTTTAGGTACGTCAGTCCTTAAAGTCACAAGATGTTTATGATAATTTTCTCCGGTGCTTGTCTCTTTTCAACGAGGAAATCGTCTCTCGCACGGAATTGCTTCAGTTAGTCACACCATTTCTTTCCAAACTACCAGAATTATATGCATGGTTCAAAGACTTTGTAGGACATAATGAGACCGCGGCTGTACCTGCCTACGAACCCATTCCCCAGGGAGTGGCTAAACAAGAAAAATTGACAGAAGAACAAGCCATGGAAATAGGTAGGAATGAAAATTTTACAGGATACTGCGATTTGATGAAACAGATATTGAACCTTTTTAAAATAAATTATACCTTACTGTAGATTTTTCGACATGTAAAAGACTTGGAGCAAGTTACTGTGCATTGCCTAAGAACCATATTCCACCTAAGTGTTCTGGACGGACACCTCTCTGCAAAGAGGTTCTTAATGATGTTTGGGTTTCATTTCCGACGTGGTCTGAAGATTCAACATTCATAACATCTAGAAAGACGCAATTTGAGGAATACATATATCGTTGCGAAGATGAGAGGTTTGAGGTAGGAATATATTGCCAATTACAGTGATATGTAAGACATTTTTGTTAATAGACTTTAGCTTATGTAACGAATAATTTTAATACTTTAGCTGGATGTGGTTATTGAAACGAATGCTTCGACAATTCGCGTTCTGGAAGCTGTAGCAAAGAAAATGTCCAGGATGTCTCCTGAGGAATTGCAAGAATTTCACTTAGATGAATGTATGGGAGGTACATCACCTACTATTCATCAGAGAGCGGTGAGACGGCTTTACGGAGATAAAGCTGTCGAAATCATTGACGGATTAAAGAAGCATCCAGCCATAGCAGTTCCACTGGTATTAAGACGACTAAAAGCCAAAGAGGAAGAATGGCGTGAAGCTCAAAAAGGTTTTAACAAGATCTGGAGAGAACAGATTGAGCGATTTTACCTGAAATCCCTTGATCATCAAGGGATTACATTCAAGCAGGGGGATATCCGAGCTTTAAGATCAAAGGCTCTTATCAACGAAATTGAAACACTTTATGACGAGGTAAACGAGTTTACCACATTCGTCACTTCACTAATTTCAAATTAGATAAATATTATAAGGGACATAGATTAATTTTGGGAATTGATTTGTTTTAGCGTCATGAGCAAAACAATACTGAGTTGGAATGTGAAACGGTGCAATCAGGTCCTCATCTCTCTCTACTATATCGAGATCGAACAATTCTAGATGATGCCTGCAATCTCCTGCTCCATCATGTACGTCGCCAAAGTAGTATTCATAAGGATGATAAGAGGAGAATCAAACAGATCTTAAAACATTTCATTCCCGATCTCTTTCATCACCCTAGAATGGATCTATCTGATGATGAGAATAATGACGACGGAGGTTGGTTTTATATCATTGTGTATTTAAACATTTACATACTTCATTACATATTCTAGCATATATGTTTGATCACAGGTTCTCCAGATGAGCAAGATGGGCGAAAGACTCCAAATGAGTACCTTCTCAATGGCACTCGCAACGGTAATAAACGAAATGGTGCATCGAAGCGAGGGAATGGATCAAAGCAAGGAACTGCAGGTGGCAAAAAAGACACTGGTGACGACTCAAGAGGAGACACACATGTGGCAGGATCAAACTTGAGTGGTGGTTCATGCCAGGATTATAATACCAGTAGTAATTATCCCGTTAAAGGTGCTCCTGCTGAGGCCCAAGAGTCCAGACGAACGTTAGCCAAGCGGGAACTCAAGCAAATGATTAGTGAAAGCGGTCGATCTCGAGATATCTCTGATGTAGATGTAACTAAACTTATAATTAAATTTCTTTTCATCGTACTGTGAACATAATTTAAAAATCTAATAATTAACTCAATAATAGCGTTCTCATGATGATTTTAATCCTGCATCCACATCAGCAGCAGCTTGTTCCAAGGATCGATCAATTTCACATGGGGAAATCGGCGAGCCTGAGACTGATAAACACCGTCCTAGAAGAATAATTCCAAGCACTGATCTGGTATTTAATTCAGACCTTCTTTCGAAATAACTGAATAATGAATTAAAATAGTAACCATAATTAATCAATTTCTGAATTTCATAGGATGAGGCTTACGCCCTTTATTACGTTAATAACTGTTGGTACGTTTTCCTTCGATTGCACCAAATACTGTGCGAGAGACTTACCCGAATGTATGAAACTGCTGCCAATATTCTTTCGGATGAATCCAAAGATTCACGAGACAGTAAGAGTACAGCTGCCATTGTGCTACGATTAAAACCCAGGAGTATATTTCACTTAAAATCATTATAATCTCTAGACGACGAAGTATCACACAGTATATTATAAAGTAAATTAATATCTGTAGGTGAGGTTGAAGTTGAAGAGTACTATCCCACGTTTTTGGAAATGGTTAGGAGTCTTTTAGATGGAAATATGGAGTCCAATGTTTACGAGGATACTTTAAGAGAAATGTTTGGAATACATGCCTATATTGCTTATACAATGGACAAAGTTGTGGCTAATGCTGTGCGTCAGGTAAGTATTATATCTGTTTTAATTTTACCTTGGAACACAAAGGCAATATCTAATTTTGTTATTCTTGGTTAACAGCTACAAACGCTAGTTACCGACGACATGTGTCAGAGATGTCTTGAATTATTCCAACATGCTCAGAGACGTGGCGGAAGTGGTGGGCTATGCGCTACTTCACATCAAAGAGTCGGTGCTGAGATCTCATACCAAAAGAAAGCAGAGAAGGCATTTGCTGAGGAAAATTGTGTTAAAGTGATGATTGTAAGTACAATGGCTACATATTTTCGTAGTAACAACGTTTTAACACAGTTTGGTGAGCCTCGTGTTTGTATTTTATTACGCAAACTAACGTCTAACCCGTTATGACTACAATTAAGCAGTCTTGAAACAGTGATTATATTATGTTCGGCATGTGAATGGTAAACAATCAATTCAAATGGGCAATGCAAGGGGCAATCCAAGTCACACTTACAAAGGCAGGGAGAAACCCAAGTACCTTCTTGATTAGAACAATATTCCACAATAAATAAATTCCAGTTCTTGTAAAATACAATTCGATTAAAATGAACAATTCGTAATGCATTTGAGCTCAAATTTCGTTTTAATTTCAGTGGTGTATTAAAGCTAAAGAAATAACTGCAGCAAAATATTACCGATATAACAAACAAATAATGATACCTGATGGAACATTTACTACTAATTTATATAATATGTTAATTATTTTAGCTGAACTGTTTTCAAGCTCCCTCCTAGTTTGATTGTTAGGTTAGCAACAATAATGATAGACCAGATTATAATTGACCATTTGTACTTCGTCCTTTTAACATCGCCCATTTGACATGTGTTGTGTGTGAATTCCTGCGTGTGTGTGAAATCTCAAACATTGAATATAAAACATACATTATCTTTACATTTATCTATCAGTACAAGAAGCAGGTTAGAATGACTATGGAGCTGCTTGAATGTGAGCCACCGCCAAGTCGTGTGGATGTTGATGAGAGAGCAAAGTGGTCCTCTTATGTAGAAAAGTTTGTTAAACCTGGTGAGCATTTGTCAGACGACTTGAAAAGGGAGTTATACCAGAAGCCAGTTTTTTTGCCAAGGAATATTCGGAAATGGAAGAAGCAACGACAACAGGCTTACCTTCACGATACCAAAGATAAATCGGTAGGAGGGAAAAAACTGAATGATTCAAATAATGAACAAGATGATGATGATGATGATGATGATGACGCGTTACAAATTGATGATACTGACATTTTGGATCAGGGAAAGGACAGCAGAAGAGTAAATATTTTAGAAATAGAAATAAAAGATGATCCGGATAAGGACCGTCGATCTGCAGCTTCTGGTAGAGATAAAATCCACTCCAACATGGCTTCTAGCTCAAAACAGAACACTGGTTCGGAGGAAGTTGTGTACGTTTGTTTCTATTTTAACCGTCTATAATTTTTCTATAAGATGAAACAAGATCATTTTTAATATTTTTGAAGAGTAGAATTTAAAAAATAACTGTGAATTGGAAATTAATGTAAAGGATTAAAGAAGAAATGGATGTCGAGGAGATGGAAAGACTTCTACTTGCCAAGTCACGAAGAAGAGGGACTGCTAGCGATTATATCATCGAAGATAATCTCCAGTGTCAATTTAATCCTAATTCGTTCAAAATGGTTTTCGTAGTAAATAGCGAAAATTTCATTTATCTGAAAGGAGCTTTAAAACGTGCTCGAGAGGTGAGTCTTCATTTCTCAAATATAATGATTAATATTCTGTTTATTATAGCGTATTCCAAGGAATTTTCCCACTTATTTTTTGAAAGAACGATGCGACGATGTATTGATATTGTTTTATTGAAGGTTATGAATTTAAATTATTGTTTGGAATTTTTTCAACAAATTTTAATTTTCATGTTCTTACGTTGAATTTACTGTTTCGTACTCCTATTCAAATTTTGCAGTTTCAGTATCTGAAAAGAAAAACTATTAACACGTAGTTTCATCTTTGGCGTAACTGAAAGTCTGTTTGAGTTCTGTGATTCAGTTTGGAAGGGTGCTCTGATTTTTAGAGAATACTATTCATTCATTATAATTTTTGTGTAGACCCACAAACAAGTTTCGCTTAAATTAAACGACGCTTTTGGGAAGTGGCATCAGACATGGATTGAAGAAAATGTTACTGAAGACCAAATTACTCGTTGTGAAGACTGGCTGTTGTCATCGAAAACATCAATGACTCGCATAATTTCAAATAACGATCTTAGTAAGGCACCATATCGACCAGTTAATAGATATAAAGTTTTGTGCAGACGTGTGAGTGCGCAGCAGGGTGATTGATATAGGAGCAGAGGCTTAAGGAAGCTGAAAAGTAAGGTTTAAACATTTCGATGTTCATTCTTTTCCTTAAGTAAAAAATTCTTAGATCCATAATATCGAGTACCTGTAAAGCGTTTTTCCTGTGTCTCTGAATGTTTATTAATGCTCTGCTTCGCTAAGACTTACAATAAGGCTTAACAACTTAGATTCAGTATTCGAAATTTTAAATTTTCATGTAGGTTCATATTGTTGACACTACATCTACAATTGTACATATTTGTTACACAGAGTGTACATAAATTCATAATATTAGTAATAAAAACTATCCACGCTTGGATACTAAATCACATTAAGGAAAGGGGGTTCTTATTAAATCATACCGTACAGTAAAATGTATGACGTTGTTTTTCTATAAACATTTATTTTGATATTAAATGTAAAAGTATATCTACGTAGGGACATCTTATTTTATCTTTGAATTGACAATGGGGTTGTCAATATATACACTGTTAAATAAAACTATATGCAATGCAATGCTTTCTGATCTTTACCGCTAATAATTGTATTGTTATAAATTATGGGCCAACCACTAATTTAATATTGCCCATAGTATTTCGCTTCCCAGTTTTTACTTGATGTAAGGGTAAACTAAAACTAACTTTTTGTAATTAATAGATTTACAGAATCTTGTATGGGTTGTACTCCTAGAGGGAAAAGGTAATAACTATGTTGGAATAACATGCGTACCCAGTTCGCACATTGTACATACATGTTATGCACTATTTTGTACAGGAATCCTATATAGGATGGCAATAATCATAGTGAACAGAGGTAACATTATTATAGGCTAAAACTTTGGTGTGTAGATACCGAAATTTCAGCACTTGCCACACATATAGGATTCTAAACATTTTAAATCGAGTCTCTGTCTTTGTAGTGAGGATTACGAGGAAAATCCGTTTCTCTATTAACTTTTCCAATGATTTTTGCATTCGTAAAGTGAAGTTTAGTATTTTTGGTTTTAGTGTATGTTCAGAAGTATAGAAACTCGATCGTTTAATAATTTGGAGCATCTAAATGTTGGTTTTAATTACTAAGTGTTACTACTCTATTTGCTGTTTATATTTAACAGATAATTGATTCGAATGGGATATTGTACGGACCTGTACACTCCAACTAGACTGTGCATTTAAATGTAATGACTAAACGTTTATGTATCAATGTGTTTTTTACGAAGAATTATTGATGTTTTCTATGTATCTCTTTCTTCAAAACCCTGTCGAACTCTGTCAATTATTTAGTTCACTGTAATAGCCAACAGTTATAATACGTGTGCAAAAATGCATAAAAAAAGAAAACTTTGTAACTGTGTATTTCACCCGTCTTATATCTTACACCTATAGATATACTCTTAGAGGGAAACCATATTTTGTAACCATTACATACTGTTATATTTCTTGGTGACTGAAAATATTTGGGTGACTAATTTAACTGCGCCGAATTTACCTTTATCTATGTAGTGATATTCCTGACCCGTTTTAAATTAAAGTGTGTCGCAGATTGAAGAAAGGTATGGAAATGTTACATTTTATTTATTTTATCACTTGGTTAAGTGTACCTTGTGAAGGTCTAAAGATAGTGCATAGAAAATAATACATAATAATATCCAGTGTTTGTCAATACTAGTTCCTTGATCTGTTGTTTTAGCAGAGGATGTAGGGCTATAAAATGTATGAAATCGATTGAACAGCTAGTAAATATTGTGTAATCTTGTAATATTGTTTTTGGTCAAGTTACTATAGTGTAGAATGTATAATAATCTGATCCGACGGAAGAGTATACCTATATATTATGTGTGGACTTTCTAATAAGAATAATATTGCCTATTGATATGGAAATTATACTTTCTTTATCCGATTGATTCATAATAAAAGTGAATGGGTCTTGTATGCATATTTTTATGCTAATTGGCACATCCCACTGATTTCAATCAGAAATGGCTGCAATACACTATTGAACAATTAATACAAATTATATTCTAAACATTCAATTGAATTCAACGTTTATTTAAAGTTTTCAATGAACACATGTTAACGGGTAAAGTTTGCTAGATCTCACAATCAGTTAATACATAAGTGCGAAGTAGAATAAATTATTTATACAACTAATTGGAGCTGCTGCTGGCATCATTAGTTAGAATGTCAACTCCAGTCTCGGTAATTAGGACTGTGTGTTCGAACTGAGCAGTGCGGGCATTATCCATGGTCACTGCAGTCCATCCATCCTCCAAAATAATGATCTCTTCTATGCCTTGCGTGATGACTGGCTCAATGGTGAAGGCCATACCTGGCTTCATCGTTCCGGAATAGGGATAATCTATTGAATTTCGATAATAAAACAGAAAAGTTAGATGCTTTGGGTCATCTATCTGATCAAGGCTGGGCAGCCAGGCAGGAAGTCGTTTACAAAGTTAACAGAGCATAAGGAGGCATTCAGTAGTATACCATAATGTAATACATCGTAATCAAATAATGTAGAAATGATGAGAATGAAAGCGGAATTTCATACCGAAATGGTAAATGTCTGGTGGACCATGCACATAGTGACCAATTCCATGACCGGTAAATGCTGGCACAACCGAAAACCCATTCGCCTCTGCTAATGATTCAATTGCTTTCCCTGCGTAAAAAACAGTCACATAAGAGTCATATCCGGAATACTTGTTTCATTTTGGGAATGACTGCGAAAATAAGGATACTATTCCACCATTACAGACACTTACAGAGATGCTTGGGTGAAGAAATTGCGTACTTGAGAATACTAGCATACACTGACTGACCTGGTCTAACAACTGGAGTAGTCAAATACAAACTCACGTATGAATATAAAAATACAAATACAAAGCAACAGACCTATTGCAGTAAAAGGGACATCCGGTCGACATACTTGAATTCCTTCATAGAGACATTTCTTTGCAGTAGCTACTAATTTTTGGCCAGCAGAGTCCACATTTCCAACTAGAACCGTTTCTGAACAATCCCCGTGATAGCCATTAATGTAAACCTGTAGCAAAACATATTATTAATATCAAATCGCTGCGCTGTACAACTAGGCTCTGACCGTAATTAAGAAAATAATACTATGTCTCTCAATGTTTGCTGGCAATGCAACGTAGAGTTTTTTTTACTGGTGTTTAATTTACAACAACACGCAGGCTTGTATAGTAAGTAGAACAAAAAGCTCTGCAAGTAATTTAATCATTTACCATAACATCGATGTTAACAATGTCCCCGTCGGCCAAAGGTCTATTGTCTGGAATTCCATGACAAGCGACATTATTAACCGAAGTGCAGATTGACTTTGGAAAACCTCCATAGTTCAAGCAAGAAGGATATGCGCCATGAGAAATAATGAGATTATGTAGGTACACATCCAATTCATCCGTTGTTACGCCGGGCTAAAATCATAGAAAAGTAATAGAAAATTCGTTAAATGACAATCCAAAGACAATTAAGGAATTATCATAGTATCAAACGCAAATTACCAAAGAAGGCTTGATTTAGAAGAGGATCTGTATACATGCATAAAATATTATAATATGAAATTTATTAATTTAAAATGATTTCATAGATCAAGTTTTACATTTGAGACTAGAATTTGGTTTGCTTGGAAATGGAAGTGAAATGTGGATGTCCATTTATACTTATTAAAATTAAAAATACAGACTGAATCAATATAATCTGTCTCTCAGTATAAATGCATAGGCTTAATACTTGAAACTTTGACAAAGTAAAATTAAAATGAAGATATTGAAAATTATCGATTGGAATATTTAGGATTGAAGCATTACGTACGAGAAAGAAATATATAGTTTAGGGGTGGGGACGTTATGGCAGATATCGTTTAGTCACCAACATTCATGGGAGAATCATATTTGAGAAGATAAAATTGGGTGAAAAACCGTTCATGAATGTAAATAAAATGAAGGGCTGATTCAAAGCAAAGGAAGAAATAATTTTAATAACTTTTCCCAACATTGAAAATAAGGATTTCGTAGAAAATGGAACGGATGGACTGAAAATTACTTTGCTTTCCTGAATGACTGAGCTGAGCACTAATCGAGCAAGCTTGCATGCATCTCGCAATTTCCGGATTTGTTCTTCCGACTTGATTTCCGGCTTCACGGAACTGTACTCGGCTGGCATTCCCGTTTTGTAATATTCTGGTTTATGAATATGCTCAGGCACTGTTCTCGTCTGTGACACAGTTTTCGGCAACACCACTTCATAGCGTCCAAAGTTCCTATATTATAAACCGTATTACCACAAGCATACAGAATAAAAGACTAGATTACGTTGTACATACTAGAATATTGAATAGTATAGTGCATAATATAATATGTAGTCGTCAGTCAGCTGTCAAAGCAGAAAACGATTTCGTCCTCAGGGCTTGTATACAACATAATTCTTATGAAAGAAAATTGCAGTGCCGTAAAAACAAGAAGGAATTCATTTTATAGCCTGAGACATTCCAGACTGAGGCAAATTCAATTCATTTTCATCATTCAAGCCGCAGACAGGACGGACGTGTATTACCTACTCTTGGGACTTTTAACATTTCTCGTTTACCTATATACAATTTCACACACTAGACCTTAAGTAGGATCAAGACTCCAGCCAAAAAACAATCAAGTTAGCTCAGGTCTCCCTAATCAGAAACTAGATTCGAATTAATGGATGTACAAATCTACCAACACTGCCACCCGTCAAGTTCCTTTCGTTCTACAAAGTTTTGCTATTTTATTATTCTACAGCTTAAGCTACCTTGTCTGTCTGCAAAGTTACTACGACCAGAATAATTTTACTATATATGTACACCATGTACGTGCCATAAACTTCCTCGGGATTTCTTTTTTTTTTCCTCAGTACAGTCTTGAACTTGCACAATGCTTTACACTCTAAATATTTAACTACAAATTGACAAGGTAGTGTGGTGGGGTAACTTTACTGTACACATTTTGTATTTGCATGCGTGTAAGTCTGCTTTAAGCTTTCAGATCTCTCTTCCATATGCATGAATTGCTTTCACTTGGCCTTAGCTTCTACTTTCATGTTCTTCCCCAAGCTCATCAAAACTCTAGGTTCCATGCAGTTCCATTTTCAATTTCCTTCCATGTGACTCAGGTTGGCAGCTGCCATTTTATACACCGGAACACATAATAATAACCCGTCTTCTGACATCATATTGTCTATCAAAATCAATCTGGATTCTCAACTTCTAATATAGGAATGGAAATATGAATCGACATTAGGGTCATAATTTGTTGTTCTTTAATATAAAAGGCTTTGCTATATAAATATATATTTATTTTTTTGCATTTTCAATTATTATGACTTTATATCATAGAATGTCATTAATATATCACTCGTTCTTATGTAATTATAAAAAAGGATTAAAAGATTAGGTTCCAATGTTAAAAGCTAGTATACCAGCTAATGTCATCCCTGCTACTAAAGGTCAGCAATTTATCAAAGCAGAATACTTCTTAAAAGCTATCATTATACAGTAAAAATTAAAAGAGCTTAAATAGCCGATAAAGCGGATTCAGCTACATAGGGTTGAAAAGTACAGGGACTCATTTAATCTATAGTAGCCGGTTCGGTTTTTCTTGTCCTCTGAAACTCAACTTTTTGACCTGACGTATTTACTATTTTTATTTGCAAAGAGGGTATTTGATTACATATTTTAGCAAAATAATTTAATTGGAGTACCGTATTGTGACTTTTTATGTAGCAACATGAAGTCAAAATGGGATCTCACAATCTTACTCATATACAAAAAATAAATACCCAATCTTGCTCAAAATAATATATAACTACCTAAGTGGCTACAAACAGTTTGCAGATATAAATTCGTTCCGATATCCATATATGCTCGATTTGATTCTCGTCACTTCAAGTAAGTCAAATAAATCCTATAGCAGTCCACTATCCGAGAAACAAGTAATCTAAAATAAAATGGTTTGTATACAAACTTTATAGTATATACTGTTGATCTTTGATCAACGAATGGTATATATGAACAACGATCAGGTTAGGTAGGGTCGACTTAGTATAGGTCATAGGTTGGATCGGTTCATTTACGTTCACTGGTCAGCGTATTAAACCCAGGTCGAGTAGTTTAGTTAAATGGACACCTCAGCGAAGTCAATTCGATCCACTTAGAAAGCAGGTGAATTTTATTAACTATCTACCTCACTAGCTATCCAAAATGTTGACCAGTCCTCACGAGGTTCTACCGGATATCTACACATCAGTCCAACATAATATGACTTACCAGTTTCAGATTTTATACCCTTATTATATGATAGTGCCTGTATAAAAATATTATACGATTAAACAGATTTTCTTGTCGTACCTATAGCTGTGGTAGAAACTTCTCACATCCTGCCTATCTAAAGAAATTTATTTCTGACATTGCAACTCACGATGATTAATGCAAAAGCAGCGACTTACTCTTTCAATAATATACTACATTTCGTTTCTGCATGAATTAAGCTCATATTTTATGGAGCAAAGTGATCAGAAAGCGGTCAAAGATAGACCATTGATTCTTGACATTATTATCTATTAACAGAGAACATTGGCCATACAAATAGGTAGGTAGTCTTTATTAATTATTATCAATTTACCTTGCAAAAGGATGTATGTCAGCTTGAGCCAAACTAGTATTCTTTTCATCAGAGTCATATTTCCATAATGAGACAGAGGTAGACAAGTACCGGCATGTAATATTAGCCAAAGTAGTTGAGATTACATTTAAACTTGAATTATCCTTAGAAGAAATAATACTGTTGAAGAGACTACGGCAGCATCGAGTGGTTGTATTCATTTCTATACAATATAATTATAACAACCCTGACGCTACAATTACAATACAGAATTTA
>JAAXYV010000319.1:0-13140 GCA_036851875.1 Novacerus sp. FZ-2019
AGCAGTCCTGGACTTAATGTTGGGTACAGCATTAACATTAACATACAGTTTTTTGTCCACCAGTTTTTTATTCACATCTGCTGAGCCCGTTCCAGCGCCTAATTTCAATGGCTGAGATAACCTTAAATTGCTTCCCACTAATTCGCCATCTTTGCCACCTTTTTCTTTATTTGGCTTTGGTTTGAAACTCTTCGGTTTGTCTGGAATTTGAGAACAATCAGCATCTGGTTTTGTATCGATCTTCACCTGGGTTTTGTCTGGGTGGTTAGAGGAGTCATCTGCAGTTTTCTCAGATGATATATCTGGAGGTCTGAAAATCTGTTCTTCTCGATTCGTTCCTAAAACTCTATCAAGCTCTTTTTGGAGCATGTCATTAGAAGAAGGTTCTATATTTTCATTCGACCTATGATCCGGGACTTCTGCTTGCTCTTGTTCTTCTATTTGTTGTAATTTATGTGAATTCTCGGGTTCTTCCGTCTGTTTTTGTGGAACTATTTCAACTTCTGTTATTTCTGCACATGTAACTTCTACATTATCTTCGTGATCACTGTGCACAGTTTTCTCAGTTTCTACACACCGAGAATCAGTATCCTGGTTCTGATCAGATGATACATTAAGGTCGTTGGTAACTTCATTTTCGCCTAATCTTTCAACAATGTTATCTACTTGCTCTTTCCATTCTTTCTCATTCTTATCCACCTCATCTGTAGATTCTTGCCGAGACTGAATCTCCGCTGCTGTGGGAAGCAGCGATGTAGTTACCACATCTAGCAGTTCGGCAAAAGCTTCTGAATGACTAAACTCTCGAAGAACTTCGGTACCGACATCCTGGCCAATGGCATCGGACAAGAAATTAACAATTCCTTCTTCATCCATACCGTTGAGAGCGCACATAATTTCTTCTTGGGAAAGTCCATCCGGCCTTTCGGGCTTATTCGTTTCCTCTTCTTCCATTGTTCAGTACCGGCCTTTTATTATAAGTTCAAACTTACAAAATTATAACCAAGCTACGAGTAAAACGAGTTCAAAAATTATGAACTTATCGTAACTAGTTCATAGGATGCTTACATATAATATTAAATATCACTCATTAAATTAGTAATCGGTTAAATTCAGTAGAGAAATAAAATAAATGATTGCGTAGAAAGATTACAAAAATACTACACAGGTAATAAATAGGTAAGGAAAGGGACAGGTTCAGAAAATGGCTTTTATTTCTGTTTGTGACTGCATACATGTTTTGCCCAGTTTAAAATGTCAACATATAAATTTGAAATAACGTAATCCCACCTGTCTTGTCTTGAGTTTTCCTTTCTCCCGTATTTTGGAATTTTCTGCTCGGTATGTATGCAAATATCGGATGTTTATTCTGCAATCCGAATTCCGAATTCCATGCGACGCAATAAAGATGACTGCAAATCTTCTGACTGATGTGCTTAGTAATAGCTTTTCACCAAATTTTCAAAACTATCTTCAGCTATACAAGATACGTTTGAAGTTTAATTCGTTTAATTAAGTACCACTATTGTTGTACGTATTGAACAGGTATTATTATATATATGTATTGTTTCAATTTTACTCATTTTCACAGTTGTGTCAAATTTTTAAACCAGACGAACAGATGACAGTAAATCATTAAAAGTTTCTTGATTTTAGCAAATAGTGATTTCTTGAAGCAAAAAACTCACTAAAAAGTTTTACTTCGGGTTTATACAGAATACAGCAGAAATTTCTTAATTTCGTAAGTGCGACCACCTAGCCACACCCTGCGTGAAGTACTTGAAACAAAGGATTAAGGACGCAGGTTAAAACAATGCCAATCCATATATCCATCAAAGAAACAAACGGAACTTTTACACACGATTTAAAGCTACTAGAACAGCCTTATTTTAAACATAATACGACTTAGTATAGTTTACTTGACTCTATCTGAAGTTATTTTAATTTTCCTTCGAATCAAAATATGAATTGAAGTTCTTCCGAACTATCTGAGTTGACGAGGAAACTCAACTTCCAGAGTAATAGCAGACGGTCCTCTGTTGTTGATATATGATAGTTATCCCAAAATATGAAGATCTAAGCAAAATATTGTCCAACAATTTCAGTCTGAGTTCACACTCAAACACTAGATTCGTAACACTAACACTACCAGAATAGTTATAAAACGTCAATTTTGGAGTGTCAACTTTTACCAAGTTCAGACTCTCACATTCAGAAATCAGGAACAGAGGTTATTATTGTAGACTACAATTTGTGTAGTGTGTGACTTCAATGCTACTGCCATATATACATATTATTTGACACACATGCGCATGGCGGCACAGAATGCTTGTTTTTGCATCATCTGTCAAGCATTATCTGAACTTTTGCTTCTCTATTCAACGGTTTGATTTTTGACATGGAGTTATGAATTCTTTGACTTTTTGGTCACAGTTGTCCCTCGGGTCATTGTGTCAAATATGCATTGAAGAAAGGCAAGGCAGTATGTAATACCTTCCGTTTATAGATGATTTTCGGTATATAGAACGAGCTTTTAATGAATTCTCAATATCAATTGAATATCGTGGGCTCAAAGTTTAAACCAAGAACCAATTCCGTGTGCATAGCAGGAAATTTATCAATGCAACACCATTTCTGATTATGTGATTGTTAAGTTGGGTTGATTGCATGTCTGAACTCATAATGTGATAATGCTTTGAAAACTTCTTCACGACATACGTTTCATGTTCAAATATATTAATTATCAAAGCACGTGTTACCAGTTAGCGGTATACAATACAGTATACTACATGATGGGGATGTGATGGTGTAATTAAATTAGACAAATTATATTAAATAATTCATAACTACCAAGAATACTTCGATTTTATAAGGAAGTACCTTTAAAATTGAGGACTTGTTTCGACAAAAACAATTTGCAACACCATACCTTTTAATTCTAAGTAAAGTTGTCCGATGCGGCCATTTTGCCCGAATCGACCAGCAATGTGCAAATTCAAAAACTAAGAATAGAAGTTTGCCGATACAGTCGAGTGCAAAAAAGTACGTCTTTTTTCCATTGAGTTGTTGACTATACTTTAATTTTTTACTGCTTTACTTATCATTTCCAGAATCCAATATTTATTATTAGTCTTAATATCGTAAAGCAATTTTATTAATAGTCAAAAACATTTTTGAATTTCCATACGAATGTACAATTTTATGAAATTAGTCGACATAGGTTCAACGCGCATGCGCTGAATCAGCGTTGTATCGGCTTTGGCCGATAAGTAAACGCGTCGCATCGGTCGATTCACTAGGACTACTCCGAAGGAATATTCAACGAATTCTCGGGGCAATTAAAAGTTTGGTAGGCTACTTTGTAACCGTATTCGTTCTTAGGATTAAAGGAACAACTACCAATGGAATACTTTTGCTTGTAAGCATGCATGCGCAAGCTGTCATTTTAATCTAGTCCACCAATTTGAAAGCTTTAAACTTTATGGGGTCGGGGTCATCACTATAACTGTTTTCAAAATCTTTGCATTCTTCTATGAAACCTTTAGTTTGCTAATTTCTGTGAAACAGAAACTAGCAAGCATTCAATGCATTGGAGGCCCAATGTCACGTATGGGTGGCATGGGCTTAAAACCGGCACTGAAGATAGATTACTTACCTTTTCAACAGCACGATTATTCTATGAAATCAGCACGATTTGTTTCGAAAGTAAACTAAGCCTTTCTAGTCTTCCGGTTAACTCAGTTTGTACAACATAGGTAGAAAACTTTTAGATGCTGGGTCTTTTAGTTGACTGCAATACAACTATGTATTAGAGGTTGGGCATCCTTCGTCATCATAACCAAGGTCTGGATAAAGAGCTGATATCAAGATTTAAACATATCAGCCGCCTGGTCATGTTTTATTCTTTTCACCGTCTTATAAAATCCGATCAGTTCAGAAGAATTTTGACAGTTTAGGAAAGCAGTGTTGGCTGTTGACACCGCAGTTTTAAACTGTGTTATTAATCCTTAACCAAAAAAAAATTTGCACACAGCGCCACGGCGCTAAATGTCCCTTAACCAGTACCACAGTACCAGAAGCCTGCTGTAGCAATGCGTTGATTTCGTTTCAACATTAATTAATTAATGCAACTAAACGGCTGAAAGGTGATGTTCTGTCTTCACTCACAAACATGGTAGGTGAGGCACATTTGGAAAAATTTAATACTTAGTCGTAAAGAACCTTCGACCAAGTTCACAAAATTCTTATTTAGTACACGGTTAGTTACATAGCAATTAAAGTGTACAACGGTTTTTTTTATATAATTCATGATTTAGAACATGAACGACTTTTTGCAAAAGTTCCGAGTTCCGAATGAAAATTGAACGGTCAATGAAGTTTCTACCGAATTAACTGAACTACAAATTGCGTTCTGACTGAAATATCACTTGCAAATGAAGTTGACAGTACACCAGATTATATGAATGAAATTCAGACAAAAATACTGTGCTCATTTTAACTACAGAAATGTACCAAAATATTTTGTTACTAGTTTGGACACTACGTACAAACTAGCATTTTACCAGCAGAAAATGTTCACTGAAAAAGGTTGGATATGAATAACACAATTTTGAAGACAATACCTTCATCAACGTCAACAAAAATATTATTTCATTAGTTTCTGTTTTCAAATCAAATAGAAACTTAAAGTTGGCGACCACCCAGAGCACTTGATTGGGTGCTGAGTATTTAGTAAAGAATAATACAATATTCTCTACTTTAACACTAAAACAGCAATCTACCACATTTATGGAGCCCAAATCTTGCAAAACTATCAAGGAAGATCCACTGTAACAATGTGACTTGATGAAAGCGATAAACATTTATATACAAATCGTATTAGCTCTTGGTTGGTTCACACACATTCAACATGCATATTAACCAGCACGTGCACTATGTCCCTCTACTACAATAGTATGATGACAGATACCAGAATAGATCACATATTCTGATCTGAGATCTCATCAGTATCGTATACTACACTAAGTGCAAGATTTAACATTTTCCATCCGTCATCCGTACAACACCTATTTTATATCTAACCTTCATGCACCACTAACTCTTGACAGTCAATCTAGTTCCATCCAAGAGAATTAATATTACGTTCTACTGTAATACATTACTAATTTATTAGTTTGATTTGTAGAAATACCACAGGAGCCAAACGATTGAACGAAAACTGTACGGATGAATGAGGGACTACTTATCGTGAATCTAGCACTTTAGACTCGTTAAATTAAGTAAAAAATTCGCTGCATTTTTGTGGAATTTTGACAAACTAAATTTCGCCAAGCTTACTAAGCCCGTACACGCAGTATACAGATGTGCAGGTAACTTGAAAATGAGCTTCATTCTTTTTTATTTATATCTTCAAAACAGGCACAAAAAAGTCTTCTACAAACTGAAATTAATTTTCCCCACCAAAATGTAAAATTATATTACATTAATAAATTCTCTTTCCCATGAATATATCGACAATTTTGGTGGATCACCACAAAATGGAAGGAGCATTTCAATTTTTCCACTAAATTCAAAATTTATCAGAGCTTTACGGTGCCCGGCTAAATAATGAAAAAGTCAAACTTCACTTAGCAAGAATAATTTAGCGAATTTTTCGTTTAATTTAACGTAGTAATTAACACAAACATGTTCGATGGTTCAATTTAAACTTACTTTTCCATGGTTGGATAAGAACTTATATTTGATTTTTAATATACCAATTTATAATGAACAATCGACTCTACTGATAGAACGAAAATGATGAACATTAGAAATTCTTGAGTCAAAGGTAAGTTGACGGTTTACACTTTACACCTAAACACTCAATGCACATATCATTTGTAACCACGAGCTGTAACTGTTGTTGTGGAATACTGAATACGGAACAGAATAATAAATATTCAATTGAATATTTATGTTTATAGTTTATTACCTAACATAAAATTAGTGATTGGAGTCAAGAGGCTCCAACCAAAAGAAACATTGTTTCCTATGGTCACATTCACATCACGTCACATCCGACCCTGACGTCCTGATCGTAGTTTACACACATGTAGTACTCACTGCCACTGCTCGTCTCATTGTAGAAATTTTAATATTCCTTCTCATCATTCAGATGACAGATAATAGACAAAACAAAACTTGTGACTTCACAGCAATTTATTAGAATAAGACGATTGACTTTTAGCAGCCCACATCACGAGGACAAAACACAAAAATGTTAAAAAACTACAAAAAAATCACGACGATTTTCTACCTAATAAATATAAGTCTCAATCATTCCTTCCAACATTGCGGTGACTTTAGGAGACAATACCTGTACTTAACCAATGACTTTGTTGACGTTGACGACTAATACTAATTTTGTGTTAATTTTATTTTGTATCGTCGTTTTGTAGTAGTAGTAGGTTGTAGGTAGATTCATAAAAATTACCTGTACGAACAAACAACGTCGTCCGGGATCGATCGGGTTGTCTGTCGCGTCTCGTGTGTACGCGTGGAGTACAGTCAACAGAACGAGGAATGAATTAATAAATTTCGCTGTCACCAGTGACCATCTTATATTTGATTATTGATAAAATGGAAATAACCCCAATCCCACACTCTCAGTGAAAGTCGATGCAAGGACCAGTAAATTCAGATTGATTGATGAGAGGAATAAGGAGCTGCACTGTTAAGAAGAGAAGACTATAAATATTGTATATAAGCATACACAGTATTATTAAAAATATGGATTTGAGTAGCCTTCGAAATGTTTTATGAAATGTGATACAGATGTCACCTCAATATTTTCTGATGTTGAACCTCACCTCTTATCTCCAGTTCAACTTAAACCTTTCCTTTCCATTCCAACTCCAGCCAAACCTTCATCCGCTGAACTCAGTTCTTTCGTAATCTGAGTACTGTAACTGTAAGGTAGGTTGGTAATAATGTCTTGGTAGTAGGTAGGTACATAATTCACCGAGTACTAGAATACTTACAGCAAGCAAACGTAGTAGCCTAGTAGCGAAGTACAAGTAGGTACGTACTAAGTACGTATAATATTAGTATAGTAAAGGGTAGAGTAGTTCCCTGATCCCTTTAGTTTGTGGCGGTGCCAGCCCGCCAGCCTACTGCTTCAAGATGTGAATTGCTTTTGCTGACGCTCTGACGACTGCTTGTTAATATTATTCAATAGGTAATACTAGGAGGACTCCAGCTTGAAGATTTTGGACGGAAAACAGTTTAGATAGTAACGTAGTGACCTCTGTGGATGAGTGGTGGCAAAAGTTCCAAGGCGACTCAGCACATCCATATTTGAGTAAGATAGTCTGCTGCTCCTCATCAACTCTGCCTGATATATCTACTTTGTTTATTTTTCCGACTCAACAATGGAGTTTCGGATCCTACCCGTATATTACGAGTTAGCAAGAAGGTGACAAGGGTCACTGGTGTCACCGAGTTATTGTCAACTGGTGTCAGATACACTGGAGCCCAATCGTCGTAAAAGGTAATGCTCACTATTCTGTAGTAAACGAAAAGAATCACCAAGTCTTTGTTCTTTTCCTGGTCTAATCAGCGTCAATTTGCCTCCGCCTTAGTTGACCTTCAAAGGCTCTTCCCTTACCTGGCTGGCATGTATGATTGTCTGGTTCAGGGCCAGGAGAACCATAGGGCACTCACCTCACCTCCAGCTTTGTCATATCTTTATAGTCGGTAGTGTAGTGTTGGCTTTCGGTCATCCGATGATTTTTTTTCATTCTAGCCTTAAACCTTAAACCAGTTAAACCTTTGTTATTGTATAGTGTTGTTTGTCAGGCTGTTTCATTGTGTCGTACAGAAAGTATCATTTGTTTATTACGTTGCTGATCCAACCGATCCTGGACGGTAGTTTAGTGCCGTGTGCAGTGCAGTGTGTATCTACATAATATATAGGAAGTTATGTATAAATAAAATACAGATACAAATAATATTGAATATAGGTTCAAAGTTCAGTTGTAGCTCCTACATCAACTATTGGAACATTGTACGTATGTCTGTCAACTTTCAGTCGATATTTTTGATAAACGTTAAGGAACCTTCAACCTCACCAATAATAATATTATATGAACCATGTTAACCAACGTCGAGAGATGAGCGAGGGTAAAGAATTCTTTCTGTTTACATATCTATTGTTGATTGTATTGTACTTGTTTTGTACACTGCATTAGCAATTATGCGTTTGAGTGCTAACTTCCTTGTATCCCAGTTTTGTTGTCAGTCATCAGCTTATCTTATCAGTTGTTGTTGTATCATTGTGTGACTGAGTCAACCAACCTACGGTTGGTCAATTTCAGTGCCTTGTCAATTGCTTTTTCGTACGTTTCAATTATAAATAGTCGTTAGCAGATACAAATTATTCAATTCTATTATTGATTGTTTGAGATTATAATAATATCTGTTTTTTTTTCTTCCGGTCTCATCACAAAATATAATATATATTTTCATAATTCCTCTGACCTATCTATGTTAAAATCCTCTTTAAAGTCAAAACAGTGAAAAGTGAAAAAGGAATTATATAGTAGTGCTAAATTAAGCTGTTAACTATTTCATTATGTCGTGTGAGTAATACATAAATGTTTGGTTTTTCTGTACAACGGAGAAGATCATCTTTTTTGCAACGTCAACGTACACTCAGGTTAGATTCATTTCCTAGGCTTATTGCAATTTTGCAATAAATACAATTTTCAAACCGGTACCGATAACTGAACTAAATAAGCTTGAAATAAAATCAGTACCCAGAGTTTTAGACATTTGGAAAGTTTCAAGCCATGTTATTTTGCCAATTGGAGAATTATTGTGCTTAAATTTACAAATTTACTAGTTCTAGTTTATTCATTATTGTTGTTGTTGAGGAGGTGGAGCAGAATTTATTCTGAAGCCGTTGAGGTACCTATATCAAACCAATTGTTTGAAATTGGAGGGTAAGTTGAGTGGGTAGAATAAGAAGTTTGCAAACTACCAACTTCCAATTCTCGTTATCTACAATCTACAATGCACTCAGTATAATACGTATCTATCTATACGATTGCTTTTATAAGACCATTTGGCATTGACCGTTTGTACTGTAAAGCAGTGACGCGACTACATGACACTATTCCTGTACCTGCTAATACTATTATTTGCATTAGTTGGTGTTGGTAGTAGTGAGTGACTTGTACAAACACTACCAGCAAGAACGGAAGGTAACTAAATAATAATTTAGCTCTTTAATGTAAAGAATTGGATGTGGACAACAACCATCCCTAATGGTGAAGATCCAAGTCATATAAAAGCCAGTCATTGCACACAGTGTGACTGATTCAATGTATTGTACTGTCTAATTTTTAATCTCTGTTATAATTTAATATTCTGCCAGTTGAGTCGTCGAAACTATCATCGTACTCTTACTCCATTTCATGTATGATAAATTTGATGCAAGTTCAAAGATTACTTATACAAAACAGCTGCAGACAGTGGTAGTGCTATTTTATGGATTTCATTTTTGCGTAATGATTAGTGCTTTCAAAGCATGTAAAACTTAGAAATAATGTGTATATAAGGATGAAGGACTTGGTTTGTTAGAGATAACAGAAATTCCACCTTGCTTTAACATTAAGTTGTACACTGAGCATTGTAGAATAATATGATTTCCATAAGGGGACATTTTTTTCCATTGTCACTCTTTTGGAGTAGATTGAGTTTTAAGCATCCCAACGTTTATGGCGGACTTATACGTCATCCCAGTCCTTTCTTCCGCCTTCGTAGTTTTTAATAAAAAATTATTATTAAATTTAAATTAATATTCACGGTATTTAACTTTCAAGCTTTCGACGATCACTCTCGTCTTCGTCAGGAAACAAATAAAATTGTTTCGTTTGTAACATCAGAACTTTTGTATTAGCGGTGTCAAATTTCAAAGAGTTTTATTTTAATAATTATTTCTTTTGATTGCTTTGTATAATTTATTAGACTAGATAGTTTGTTTAAAAATGTGTATTTTAGTCTTAAGGCTACTAAGAGGTGCTTAAAGGCCTATACTAACTAAATAATATCAATTATTTGAATACTTCTTTTCAAGGAAATATAATTTGAGAATCATACAGTATTAATAAATTATTTAATATTTTTGAAAGTGTACGTTTAGATTTTAAAATATTGTCCGGCTGGACAAGATAGGGGGGGGGGTGTGTGTGTAGTACAGTAATAACAGTAAGTCTTAAGCTTGCGTGTGCGCATATTAATTGAGTTCAAATAGTTGTGGCTAAATTGATTGTTAATTGGGCTCAGTTGTTAAAATGTATTTGCATGATTGACAAGACTGGTCCTATCATGCAATTCTAGAATCTAGATTTACTAAGAAACTTTGTAATGAAGGAGAATTTTCTCTCCTTACACTGTGGTCTCTTCAAAAATTAGATATTTCACTTTTATGTTCCCCCATAAAATTTAAATATTCTGAAGTCAATTTTGTTGTGTTTTTGTATTGTAAACAGAAATGAAAAATATTCCGCCTAAAAAAACTGACGCTATATTATATTGTCATCTTATCAGTAGGTGTGGACAAGTATTAACTGCAACGTATTTGGCTACATTTATGTGTAGGTAGTTTAAAATACCCATTGTTTAGTGTTAGTTTGCGTGCCAGCATATTTTTGTCAGTTTCAGGCTTTCCTAAACTACGTGACTGAGATTAAACTTTAAGAATGTCATTGAGTATATAGATAGTTTTTACTTATAGACGGCTTGTGGTTGCAAGAGATATTTTGAACTCCAAGGCTCTGGAATGAAGCACTGGCATTTAATTTATATTTAACTTTGTAGTTTAAATTATTTTGTCTTTCTTTTAATTTTTACTCCCAAACAGAACGTATTGACTTCTATTATTAAAGCTGGGAGTGGGTAGGATAGGTTATTTATATTATTTATGTGTACTCATAAGTGTGCAAACTTATATCCTTTTTTTTTAACATTTTAATTATAATTTTAATTATTCAAACTACAGATATTACAAAAATGTTTTATAATACACTTTTTACAAAAGGCAGTCAATTTTAATAAATGATAAATTTTTTTACATATATATTCTCCTGTAAACTTATACAATATATACTCTTACATATACTAATGTATATATTCGTAGTACTTATCTGTACTAATAATCTATACTTTCCTGAGTATACTAATACTATAGTAGTTTTTATACATGTCCATAGTATATGCTAATATATATATAGGTTTATAGTATATTATATATTCGTTTGTTTACTAATGTATACGCTTACACAGTATGGAAATGCATTTTCATACATAGGTATGTGGTTTCATTTATAATACACTGGAGTCTAAATTAAACCAGCAGAATTATATGGATCAGTCCGCTCGTATCTAATTTGATAAGTGACTTACTGAGTTAGTTGCGCACAAAAACAGTTTTAGGGATCAGGTCTACTTAGGTTTAGGGATAGACTGTGTCCTTTAATTCGTCAGAGTCCTAAGATTCAAATTCCCGCTTGAAAATTCTTAAAGGTTACACTACCTAATTTGTATAAATTCTCATATAATTTCGGCCCGCCCTTAGGGTCACATTATGGGTTTCTTTTCTATGCCACCTTTTTTAAAGAATGAATATGACTTTTACTTATATACTTTTTACTTTTACGGATAATTATATAGCAGTGATTTTATGTTTGTCGAGTTAAACTCATTTTATAAAACTAATAAAAAGGAAGTCATCAAAGAACTATATTTAAAGTACGTTTTAGAATTTTCGGGAGGTCTTGCACAACTAGTACAACTGCGTTTGGATTGTCATTCGTTTGCCAAGAAGATTTTTAATTACAGTAGTATTTTTCAGCATATTGTATATTGTTTAAAAATTCAATAGAACAAGCATGTTTAATTTTGAAAATCAAAACAGTTTACGTAGACAGTTTTAAAATGGCTATTTAAAATGGCTGATCTTTGAACTTGACGAATTTTTAGAATGTTGCCCTTGTTAAACTAACAACGACAGGCTAATGTTCACAATAGTAGGAAAGGAAGTACCTAATTTTACTCTATTTGTGGTTGGACTTAGTAAGCCTGTAAGTGTTCAGATATCAGTTTAAATTGTTTATGACCAAACAAGCTAAGCTGTGTTCTTGGAAAAGTAATTTTGATTCGAAAGCCAGGACGTGGGATACATTATGTGTGCGCAACTTGTATGTCATTGTTATACACAATGTGTGTAATGTTTACTTTAAACGAAAATGATTGTCTTGTTGCCTAAATATTGTTATGCATGTTTGTTTGTGCGTTTGCATTCCGTGAACTATTTGACCAAATTGACTAGAGTGTTAGGCATTTCTTAAGAGTTTACTGTTGTTAAAGTGAATATTAGTATAATTAAAGGTAGTCATTCAATTTTTGTCTTTTCGTTTCGTTAATTTGTAGAGTATTTTAAACACAAGTGAACTACATTTTAAACTGAAGTTTGAAGAATTCGTGCTATGTCCTGATTCTTATCTGTTGTCATGCTTGTCTGTATTGTATACTGAATTTCTTCATTTCATAACGTAATATTCAAATATTATGTATATTTCACTACCATGACTTTCTTCAATAGGAACATTTACCATTTTTTGTAATCCAGAGACGGACATAAACGTTTACATTTTCCATCACACGGTTTATGTTGCTTGTGAGTGGTGGAGTGTATTTTCTCATTGTTTCATTGAAAAGAGTATGTTCTGTTTGATTTATTTGCGGTTGAAAACTCCTGGCATCGTTTGACCTTGTCCTACTGTAGGTTGACAAAATTTCAGCCAAAAATTTTCTGTATGGGTGTCGCACCCATACAGAAAATTTGTATACGCACAATTCTGACATTAATACTTAAAAGAAATTTAGACGTGGTATGGTTAAAATTTGACACAAGTAGTTATACAAATGCTGTATCAAGATATGCATTCAACTTCTCTAAGCAAAATATCTGGTTTTACCCGAATTTTTTATTTTTGATTTATTCATTTATAAAAATAAAATCCAATATGTATACATTATACGCAAATCCTTTACACGTTAGAGGATTTGAAAATGAATGTGTAATTTGTAATAGATGTG
>JAAXYV010000320.1:0-13132 GCA_036851875.1 Novacerus sp. FZ-2019
TTACTGAACAGTTTATTTAAGGTGTTGAATATTTTATGCAATGGGATAGGAGAATTTTCAAGGTATTGAGGCGAAGTCTAATGGTTCCTGATTTAGAATACATAGAAATCAGGCTTGTTGACTACTATCACGGTTTCATTTCAGTATGTAATTCCTGAATTAAATGTATTAAACATGAACATGAAAAATCACTATTCCATTTTTAGTTTACAGTTTAGTTTAGTGCATGGTATTGACTGTGTGTATTCTTTTGTAATCAGGATCATTATCGTCGTAACTACACTAATTGTAAACTCACTTAAAAATACTTTCTGTGCTACGTTCCATAAGATTCTACTGGGTGTCTAGTATTCTGTAGAGTGATTTTGAAAATTCTTTCCTTGTATTGCCAATGTCAGTTAATATAAAGGAGACGTCAAAAAATATAACTGGTTTAAGCCGAGGCAAGGATTTCAGAATGAATCTGAATTTCACTAGTTACACAGGTGCTACTTTAGTACATTTTTGCAGGGAATTCTGTTCACAGCCATATAATTCTTAATGTATCATAGACTCATTATTGTGAATAATTTTCAATTAAAAAAATACTACAATAGTATCGCATTCTGACAATTTTATCTTTTTTAAGTACTGAAGTTCTTGTGGCTTTAACTTGGGTGGTTTTTAAGATTTAGTTGTAAAAACGAGATCTTCCGTCTTTTTCTAGGATAATTAAATTGAATCTAATTAACGAAATTATTCACTTGTTTATCATTTGAAGCACACCTTTTTGTTTGTTACTTTATCTTTATGATATTTCTTTCACACGGTTTCAGGAAGCCGGCTTGGTATGAGCTAAACAGGTTCTTCGGGCACATTCATTGAGATTTCGTTTCTGTTACAGCTAAATTCTGTTTGTTTCATAGGTTCTGGAAAACTGCGATGAAATTTTTGATCATTCAGAATTTACTACATCCACTACCTCTTCAATGTTTGTACTCGAGCCTTCAATCAAAACCTACTTTGAAATTCTTAAATTCGTGAAAACCTTGAAAGGTAAATATTTACATTGCCAGTTTTGATTTTATTAAATAAACTTAGCAGAAAAGATCGGTATTGGTCGGGTTCATAGGTACGACTCGATCTGAAACCAGACCAAAGCCGTCACGTAGACTCACGTTCTATACCAAATGTAAGGGAGATACATATTATGAGGTTTACGATTTAATAAGTTGAAGTACAGTTCAACCAAGAATAATGGTCTCTCAACTTGGTAAACAGACAAATTACAAAATCCGTTCTAACCCGTGAAAATACCGTGCGAACTGCTAGAAACTCTTCACATTATATAGTTAACTTTTTTTAAATTTACCCTATCATTGTCATGATCACAAATCCAATAGTACAAGTATATGCATGTAAAAGTTTGTTAGAATTATGGCAAAAATTTTGAATCTGAACAAATTATATTTCTATATGGGCCTGTAGGAGAACTTTTAAAGTCTTCAATAAAAGTTTATTTTACACTTTCAAATTTACACCTAAAGGTCTAAAATTGTGAACCAAACATTTCGAATAATATCGAAGACCCAAAGAAAAATGCAAAACGAATTTCTTAATTGAATTCACCAACTCGGACTTAACACTACATTTTTCTGTAATCAAATAGGCCACTGGAGGTCAAGTTAGTCAACAAAATTAAAATTGATTTTCACTTCGACAATTCAATCTTACAGGTTAGCAGAAATCTTTTTCCTATGACTTTCACGCTACCCTGTTTCAATGGAAACATCCACGATTCAACAACCTTTAATATTTTAGAAGCCGTAATTTGAAATTCAGTGGCCTATAATTTATGGTTCTACTATTAAATTTGGCTGACGTGTGAATCGAGGTATGAAGCGTCAAATCTCAAAAGCCAGACACAACTCATTTGTATTATATTTATATTTCTTAATATTTACTTAGTTCAGATAGAGTTTACTATTACAGCTAATTCTTAGCCTGACTATTGAATTTTGTTTTTCTGTTTCTCATGTTTGTATACAGCAGAAACTCAAAATTTCCTCAGTCTTTACTTTACCAAGAGCGGCTTCCAGATCCTACCACCAGAATACAATGCAGAAATAACCGAAACCTTTACAATTGAACAGTGAGATTATGGAAAACGTCTATATTATAATCCAAATACTAACTATTACTGCCGAGTTTTCTTAAGAAAATTAGTTCTCAATTAAACTAAAGTATAGACGAAGAACCATATAGCAAGTACACGCTATGCGTATACCCTGGTATTCCATTACCCCAACTCCGACAACGTGAATCATAAGAAATACTATCAGCCTAATTGCCTCCGCTGCTCATTGCCTATACGCATTCTCTTTCGTCCGGCAACTATCCTTATCAGTGACGCTCTGTTGGAGCTGGGATAATTAAATGCCATGGTATAGGCAAAATTCGCGCCTGCTATACGGTGTTTTGTCTATACTTCAGTTCTATAAAGAACTCGTCAACACTGCTGACATCTTATAAAAGTCCTTATAAACTTTAGATACTCAGTTTCGCATGGAACCTTGTAGCGTAATCTTTCAATCACACCTTTGATGTATGGACATATATATTATGGGCTATGTGGATATAAGAATTTTATTCTAATTGAATGAAATAGATTTAACTCCACTTTGAAAACTGTCCGGTTAATGGGAATCAAATCTTGGCTATCTTGTCACCTTAAGACACAGTTAGAGAAAGTTGATCCCGAAGCGGAAGTGCAGCACTATGAGGTGATTAATAATTCGTAGTTAATTTGAGTCAGTTTGTAATTCATGTCCTTAAGCATGCTCTGCAATGTAAGTGCTGAGGATATGTAGATAATTTCTTATCTTTGTATTTTGAAGATTGTTTATCGCGCATGGTTGAATACCTTTACGGAAGATGTTGCTTCTCGCATTTCCAACGAAATGGTAAGTTTTAGACCATAATTAAATCTTAACAGCATAACTGCTTGGGCAGGAAGCATGGCATTTAAAATACAATTATCACTCTACTAATATTCCTTTTTTAGCATTTTGAAACAATTATAACTGAATATACTTAAAATACAATTGTATTGTCAGGATGTCTAACAACGTTGTATTTAAAATAAAAAAGCATACCCAATATATAGTACCGAAAAACAGTATATCTGATATTTAGAGGAAAAAGCATTTAAAATACAACTGTATTTTAAGGTTGACGCAACGAAAGTATTGAAAAAGTAAAATACAACATCGGTATTACTCCAACTACCTTACATTCATGCTGTCTGTATCTGTCTCATCCTTATCTGTTTTGTTGTGAAATTGGCAATTGACAGTTGACAATTGTATATTTCTGTAGTTGTAGCGTATTGTCTGCAAACGATATGCAGCTCCCTGGTAAAACCGAAAGATTTCTTCCAAGCGACATCTATTGGGACTTATACGTGGTGTATAAAACGTGATCTTGCAAATGCTAGGGAAAGTTAAAACATGAAAGTGTTTCGAATTGTATTTAGAATACTGTATTTTATATTTCTAAGTATATATAATTTTGACTAAAAGTAATTTGTATTTTGGGACCTGAGTTATCTGAAGTTTTTTTAAATCCTTATACTTTACAGAAGAAAACTATCAAAGTTTTGAAAATCAATTGTATTTTGAGGTATGGGAGGTATTTGTAGTTTTCCTTTTAGAGCAAAGTAGTTTTTCCAGCTTTGCTTAACGAACGCATTGAAAACCATCAGTTGACATTAATAAATAAACTTGGTATTCATAAATTCAGGATATACCTTCAGAATTGTTAACAATTTTGACGACCTTTAATTGCAAGCCGAGCGTGTCATCACATATATCTAAAGAATACAGCGATATCCAGAACGAATCCATTGCCGTGATAGGACTGAGTTGTCGTTTTCCAGGCTCTAATTCTCCTGAGGAATTTTGGAATTTAATGTCGGAGGGCAAAGACGCAGTCAAAGCAGTGCCACTAGGAAGATGGGATACCACGGATTTTGAAATCATTGAAGAAGACTTACAGAAAACTAAAGCCGGATTTCTGAAATGTCCTATTGATGAATTCGACGCGAAATTTTTTGGTATCAGTCCTAGAGAGGCTGTGTATATGGATCCCCAACAACGTCTTCTTCTTGAAATTGCTTGGGAGGGATTAGAAAATGCCGGAATCAACCCAATGAGTCTAAAAGGGAGCAACACGGGAGTATTCGTTGGAATTTGGACAGCAGACTATGAAGCTCTGCTAAGGAGTCATACTACTGGCAGTAATGCCCACAGGGTGTACTTAGGGAACGCATACAGTGCAACTTCTGCCAGAATATCCTTCTTTCTTGGCCTCAACGGTCCAAACATTGCAACTGAATCAGGCTGTTCCTCATCCTTTGTAAGTCTTCATCTAGCGTGCGAGAGTCTACTTCACAGAAAATGCAATTTGTCACTAGCTGGAGGTGTAAATCTTTTGTTGCATCCATTTACTCTAACCGGTTCTGATAAGCCATACTTTTTAGCCGGTGATGGTCACTGTAAAACTTTTGACGCCGCTGCTGATGGTTTTGGACGGGCTGAAGGATGCGGAATGGTTGTTTTGAAAAGATTTTCTGATGCAAGGAGAGATGGGGATAGAATTCTTGGAGTTATAAGAGGTTCTGCTGTCAATAGTGAAGGAACAACAGCTAGTTTTGGAACACCAAGTAAATCTTGTCAAGAGAGGGTTATCAAGGATGCTTTAATTAATTCTAATATTGATCCTCTAAAAATCAGTTTTGTAGAAGCACATGGAACAGGCACCACAGTGGGTGATCCTGTAGAGGTTTCTGCTATAGCTGAAGCGTATTCTGAAGGAAGAAAAGAACCTCTGATAATTAGCTCGGTCAAAACAAATATTGGCCATGCCGAGGGTGCAGCAGGTATAGCGGGATTGATTAAAGTATTGCTAGCTTTTGAACATGAAATGATTCCACCCCATAGAAATTTTGAAACTCTAAATCCAGACATTCATCTGGACCAAATTCCTGCTGTAATTCCTCTTAACGCATATGCATGGAAGAAACAGGGAGATCAAAATCGTGTGGCAGGGATTAGTTCATTTGGCATTAGTGGTACAAATGTTCACATAATTGTTGAAGAACCACCAGCGTCGTTACCCAAACAATTAAATTTAGCAAAACAAAATCAAAATGATCGGTCTCAACATATTTTAACACTTTCAGCAAAAACGGAACGTGCTCTTAACGAGCTGGCTTAGAAATTTCAAACGTATTTGTCTAAAAATACAGTTAAATCTGTTGCTGATATTGCATTTACCTCTAATACGGGAAGAGCACATTTTGCTCATCGGTTAGCAGTTGTAGGTAAAGATTGTGATCAGATGAAAAATTATTTAGAAAAGAAAAGATATGCTTCAGGAAAAGCTCATTTGCCAAAACAAACAGTGGCATTTCTATTTACGGGCCAAGGGTCACAGTATCCAGAAATGGCCAAACGACTTTATAATGCTCATCCCGTATTCAAAAAATCTCTTGATAGGTGTCACGCAATTTTAAAGAATAATTTAGGGATTTCATTACTTGAAGTGATTTGGAGCGAGGCAAGAAAGGCAAATGACACTGATGAAAAGCTAGATCAAACCATTTTCAGTCAGACCTCAATTTTCTGCATCGAGTACAGTTTACTACAATTATGGAAAAGTTTTGGGGTGAATCCCGATTTTGTTTTAGGACACAGTGTTGGTGAATTTGCAGCTGCCACAGCGGCCGGAATCATCTCTGTTGAAGATGCAATTAAACTTGTGTCTGAAAGAAGTAAACTGATTCAAAATCTTCCACCAGGTGGAATGTTGGCTGTTAAGGCTTCAATTGAAACTGTAAAGGCTCTGTTGGCTGAGTTTTCTCAGGTGCACAGAGATTTATGGTTAGATATATCTGTAATTAATTCTCAAGACGAAGTAGTTGTTTCAGGGAGACCGAATTCTATACAAATTTTTGATGATTTATGTTCGAAGAAAGGAATTAAAACACAAAGGGTTGCTGCCAAACAGGCTTTTCACTCCCGGGATATGGAGGACATTTTAATTCCCTTCGGAAAAGTTGCCGACAGTGTAACATACAACCGTCCAATATGTGGATATGTTTCCGGTAAGGATGGAAAAGTCCTTAATTTGGAGGATATCAATGCCAAGTACTGGCAAAATCACGCGCGCGATAGTGTGAACTTCACTCTTGGAATCCGAACACTGTTTGATTCAGGATGCAGAGTTTTCCTGGAAGTTGGCCCAACCCCTGTTTTGTTAGCATTAGGTTTGAGTAATATTTCTGCTCAAGATGCCCAGGAGGCAGCATGGCTGCCATCAATTAGACGCAATGAAGATGAATGGGTTACCATGCTTTCTACTTTGGGTAAATTGTACATTAGTGGTATTGATATTGACTGGCAGCAGTTTGATGCACCGTTTATTAGAGAAAAGATAGATTTACCAACTTATCCATTCCAGCGTCACAAATATTGGTTTGAGTCCACCAGTGAGCCCGATACTTTGAGTTGTAATACAAACATTTTGCACTCATTGTTAGGTAAAAGAGTTCCCGTTGCCACAAACGATATGCAGGTTAACATTTATCAAAATTCTCTGAACGTGGAAAATTTACCATACTTGATGGACCATCAAGTAGGTAACAAGATCATTTTCCCAGGAGCTGCATTTTTTGAAACCATTTTAGCCGCAGGTGTTTTGGCAACGCAAAGAAATCAGGAAACCTTAGTCAGTCCAAAACTTCCATTCACAGTAGAAGAATTCTCAATTGAGGCTCCTTTAGAACTCTCTCAAGCAGGCAGTTGCCGTATACAAACTGTTGTATGTCCAAAAGAAGCCCCATCTACCGGAACGGAAACTTTTCCAGAGCAGTTTAAGATTTCAATTTATAAAAAGAATGAAGGGACCGGTCTACAATGGATGCGCCATGCAAGTGCAAAATTTAATTCTATTGTTAAAAATATACCCGCTGAATTCGAGCAATGCTTAGATTTGACTGACATAAAATCCAGATGCCTAACTAAAATTTGTACTAATGAAATGTACAGAAAAGTTGCAGAAGTAGGGATACAATTTGGTTCAACATTCCAAAGTATTCGTGAATTTTGGAAAGGTGAGAATGAAGTTCTAGCAGAAATTAATCCTCCAGAGACAGCTGGGGATAAAAGAGAATATATTTGCCATCCAATTGTTATTGATTCAATGTTGCAGGCATATGCTTTCCAGATTGATTTAGAGAAGATATCCTTATATCTACCAGTAGCTATTGAAAAATTTACTTGGTTATCACGAAAGCAGACTAAGACACTGTTTTTGCATATTTCTTGGGAAGTAATTGATAATAAAAGAAATGGAATGGTAAAGCTTGTGAATGAAAATGGTTACATTATGGGTGTTATGAACGGTGTACGATTAGTGAGAACATCTATCGCAACGTTTGTAAACTTTTTAAATTCGCAAAAGCGGGAAGTTCCCGGGCTATATCAAGAGGTTTTCCGACCTAAAGTTGGACCTCTTATGTCCAGAGCTGACTTAAAGACGCTTCCCAATACGGTCTCTGTAGTTTCGGATCTGTCAGAATACTTTGCCAATCTTCGAGAGACCGGTAGTACAACCTATTACAAACATGACCATGGTGAACAAGTCAGCTACTATTTTATGGTTAACGCTTTGTATGAAATGGGTTGGATCCCGGAGGTTGGACAAATCATTCACTCTAGAGAGTTTATGGAGAGACTCTTAATTTCGTTTCGTTACCAGAAATTTATTGAACGTATTCTAACTATTCTTACTGAAGAAGGAGTATTGAGAAAGCAGATTGATAAAGACAGAAGGTTATCGGAATGGAAAGTTATGAAACTTCCACCTTCTCATGAATACATGAAGAGGATGGTAACTGAGATTAAAGATACCCTTTTGCAAAGAAGTCAAGGGAAAGCTGTGGAAATACATGTGATTGAAAGATGTGGTACTCATTTATCATCCGTCCTTCAAGATAAGGAAACCGCATTATCCGTTCTGTTTCCTGAGGGTGATCCCACAAAAAGTGCCACTAAAATTTATTCCGAAGCCGAGTATTGTGAGCTGACAAATGAGTCTCTACAAAAGATATGTGAAAAAGTATTTTCAAATATGTCTGCCAAAGACAAAAGTTCTGGAACGATTATTCGAATTCTTGAGGTTGGAGCTGGTGTAGGAAGTACAACTGAATTTATAATAGCCGCATTTAGTAAACTGAACATTCCCTTCAGTTACACTTTTACAGATATTTCTCCTCTGTTTTTATCAATGGCTGCAGATAAATTCAAATCGGTTGGCCGGATGATTTATAAGTTGTTAAATATTGAAAATGATCCAAAAGGTCAAGGATTTGCACCTCAGCAGTATGATTTAGTGATTGCCAGCAATGTTCTTCACGCTACAATAAACATTAGGGAGTCAATGAGAAACATTCGTCATTTAATGGCACCGTTAGGTTATCTCATGATATTCGAAACACTAAGAGCTGTAAGACACCTTGACTTAATCTACGGTGTCCTCGACGGATTCTGGAGGTTTAATGATTTCGATCTCCGTACTGATCACAACTTCTTGGACTTGAAGAAATGGGAACTTGTCGCAAGTGAGACTGGATTTGTTTCCGTTAAAGGAGTTGAAACATACAGGGACATGGCTGGGATTTTAGTTGCGAGAGCTAGTCCCGAGTTTCCAGCATTTAAGGACAAAATAACCAGCAGCAACGTTTGGATTTTATTTGGTGACACGAATGATTCTGTTACGGAACGTCTTCGGCACAATTTCAAACGGGACGGCAGAAAAGTCGTTGTTGTTAGTAGAGGTGAATGCTACAATGTAAGCAATGATGAAGACTTATCACTCAATCCATTATATAATGTGGATTTTAAATCTTTGTTGAGCATGATAAATGATCGTAATCTTACATTAGAGGGCGTGATATTCTTATGGGGCATAACGGCTACTGATGAAGATTCCAGTGCCATCTGTGCTGGTTTGTTACACTATTCGCAGTGCATGCTAACTACTGCGTTCAGAACATTTCCCAAATTATTTGTGGTAACAAAAGGAATGTATTACGTTGGGGACGAAGAACCCTCCAACCCCACTTCAGCAATTTTACGAGGCTTCATTCTCACTTTGAAAAACGAGCAGCCCAGTTTAAAATGCTGTTGCTTTGATTTTGATCCCGATGAAACAGATGGAAGACTGCTAATTGAAGAATTTTACGATGAAATTTGGTCAAACGAAAATGAGCAGCAAGTTGCTATACGACAAAGGAAAAGATTCGTTGTTCGTCTCGTACCAATGGAACCAAACCCAGCACCTCTGATAATTCCTAGTAGTGAGAGGTTCAAATTACTTTTACCGGCTTCCAGATCTATACCTGATTTAGTTTTCCAACCTGTCCCTCGATTAGAGATTCCTCCTGATTCCGTTGAAGTAGCCGTGAAAGCTACTGGTCTCAATTTTCGAGATATCTTTGTAATAATGAAACCGGATCTGTTTAGTACAGATTATAACGATGTCGGAATGGAGTTTTCCGGCGTGGTCACTGCCATTGGTTGCAACGTAAAACGATTAACGGTTGGCAATGAGGTGTTTGGATTTAGCTCTACGGGAGCTATTTCCAGTCATACTATAACTACAGATAAAATGATAATGCTTAAACCTTCATTCATTACTCATGCTGAGGCAGCGACAATGCCTATTGTTTTTACTACTGCTTACTATTCTCTAATTAATATTGCCAAAATAAAACCATCTGACGCAGTTTTGATTCACGTGGCGTCAGGCGGAGTTGGATTAGCTGCTGTTCAAATATGTCGTCAAATAGGTTCACAAATTATAGCCACAGCTGGCAGTAGAAGGAAGAGAGCATTTTTAAGATCTTTAGGCATCAAACATATTTTTCATTCCAGAAGGACTAAATACGGTGATGAAATTATGACTGCTACCAATGGTGTTGGGGTTGATATTGTTTTAAATTCATTAACTGGTCCTAACTTTAAAGAAACAAGTTTGAGAATTTGTAAACCAAACGCAAGTTTTATTGAAATGAGTAAATTAAATATATGGCAGGCAGACGAAGTAAAGAAACTCAGACCAGATGTGGCATACACAATAATTGCATTAGATAATGAACTATCTCGTGGAACACTATCTGTTGACATATCCGAAGGTGTTGAGAAATTAATTAATAGTGGAAACTACAAACCATTACCATTCACACGGTTTGATGTCACACAAATCAAGGAAGCTTTTATTTATTTTCAGAAGGCTCATCACATTGGTAAAGTAATTATTAGTAACCCTGAAATCCAGTATTCGAAAGGAAATTTCCAAATCACTGAAAGTCTTTTCAACGAGGAAAGCACTTATCTTATAACCGGTGGCCTTGGAGGTATCGGTATGGAAGTTGCGAAGTTTATGGTAAGATCAGGAGGAAAGCATATCGTCTTAATAGGTCGAAACCCACCAAATGAAGAAACAGAGGAAGTTTTAAAATCTTTAATCTCTAAGGGTGCTCACATAGTAACCCTACAAATTGATGTAGGAGATCGTACGCAGTGTGAGATGTTACTAAATGAGCTCAAAAGTTCGAAATCAAATTTGCCTCCATTAAAGGGAATTATGCATGCAGCTGGCTTTTTATCCGATGGAATGGTGGTTAATCAAAGTATGGCGAAATTCCAATCTGTTTTCAATGCGAAGGTCAATGGGACTTGGAATCTTCACCATCTCACAAAGGATTATAATTTAGAATACTTTATTTTATTTTCTTCAGCTGCAGCTCTGTTGGGACCATTGGGTCAAAGTAATCACGCTGCAGCTAATGCTTTCATGGACACTTTTGCTCATTATAGACATGCATGTGGGTTACCAGTGCAGACTATTGATTGGGGAATTTGGTCTGAAGTTGGTGCAGCTGCAGAGTTGGCATTAGGAAAGGATGGTGCTTTTGGAGTTAAACCATTTTCTCCTGCCAGAGGAATCGCGGCACTTCGGACTACTATGAAATATCATTACATTCAGGTAGCTGTTGCTGAGGTAGATATAAATGAATTCAGACACGGAGCCTTCAATCTTGGTAGTTATATTGATGAGCTGTCCTCAAAGGATACTGTCGCAGTTTCAGCTGAACTGGCTGCAGAGGGTGAGAGAATGTGGAAGGAAATTGAAGATACTCCCCCAGGTGAGAGAGTAGGTGTGATTAAATTACATCTGGAGTCAATGATTAGGCAAACTCTGAAACTTCCTGACGATGAGCCACTTGATGAAAACCAAAATTTCTCAGATATGGGTTTAGATTCTCTTATGGCAGTAGAAATGAGGAATATATTGCAATTAATTTTTGGTAATAAAGTTGCAGTAAATACTACAGCTCTCTTAGACAATCCTAATATCAAATCACTTAGTGACCACTTGGCCAATTTGATAAATACCTTGGAAACATCTGAAGCAGGGAGAACAGGTTCGGTTCCAGCAGTGGAAAGTGACCTTGATGAATTAATGGTTCGCAGTCTGAGCGGCCTAGACTTGATGAAATATGATTCCCGTTTACCAGCCTCTATCAAAAGTACAACAGAACCTTGTAAAGTGTCCGAATTCAAGGAAGTTTTGCTTACTGGTGTCACAGGTCAGATAGCTATTTATATACTGAATGAGTTAGTCAATAATACAGATTTAATAATTCATTGCCTCATTCGAGCTAAATCTGAAGAAGACGCCACAAAGCGATTAATTAATACTTTAAAGAAACAATCCATTGTGGAATCAACTCCTTTGGATAGAGTAGTTTGCCATGCTGGAAATGTTGGATGTAAACAATTGGGCTTAGGAAATGAAAAGTATGAGCATTTAGCAGCTTCAGTGGATGCAGTTATTCATTTTGCAATAAAATCAAACCATGTTGAGACATACAAGGTCGGTAAGTCTGGTGTGAATGATATACGCAGTGTCAATGTTATTGGTACAGTGAATGTTCTGGAATTTGTGTCAAAAATAAAAACAAAACACTTTTTACACGCTTCATCTCTACTCGCTGGGACGAAAGTAACTGAGGAGGGTTGTCTTAGTGAAGAATTTCCTTCCGATGACGACTTTGCGGAGTCATTAAAAATGGGTTATTCTAAGACGAAGCTTATTAGCGAAAAATTAGTCAAGGAGGCTGTTGCTAGAGGGATTCCCTGTCGGGTTCTTCGATTTACATTAATAGGTGGACATAGTCGAACCGGTCAGTTTAGTCCGGAATCTAATCATTTAATGCTTTTTGTGCTATGTTGTATGAAGATGCGTTTATCCCCGGCACTGGCTGGAGCCGCCTCTGTCTTACCATGTGATATTGCTGCGAAAATGACTGTAGAAATTTTTCTGAACAAAAATTTAGAAAGTGGTATTTACAATATAAGCAATCCATCTGTAGTAAGGTATGACGAGATTGGTCTCCTTGTACGTGAAAAAGGGTATGAAATAAAGACCGTGTCTGAGTCGGCGTGGCTTAATTCACTCATAACTCAAGGAGAAGACTCCGTATTATATCCTCTGCGAGAGCTGTATCTTCAAGACGAGGGTTTTACCAGTTTCCTTCAAGGTTCACTAATTCGTGAAATATCCCTTAAAGAGGTAGGTAATAAAGTTTACAAATTGACTGAAAAACTCACAAAGGATTTACCAGATATTGATAAAATGATTCCACAGAGTATGGATATATATAGAAAGCATATAGACTATGCCCAGACGTCAGGTATACTTAAAATGTTTGGTATTAAATAGTTGCCTTTCCTACAACTCTGTTGAAAATCGACCTAGGCTTTCACTCAGTGATAAGGCATATTATAATGCGTAGTCTTTACCAATGCCTTATACTATTCTTCTAGAACATACATACAGAATGAAAGATTTGCTGTTTCATTGACTTTTAACTCCCTTTTCAAGCACCCTCTTAATAATACATATTGCAATTGAATTACTTCCAATTCATTAGCCAAAACATTTATTAAAACTGAAATGACATTCGAGTTAAGTCGCTTCTGTTTATAACCTACTAATTTTTGTCGTATATGGGTAGATGGCA
>JAAXYV010000321.1:0-13121 GCA_036851875.1 Novacerus sp. FZ-2019
ATCGGACTATATTGCATACGCTTGGTTGCACAGGAAAAGGTAAAAAAAACGAGAACGATAAAAGCAGTAAGTCATCTCTTTGGTCGTCTACCATCAGTTCCCAAGCTTTTCCTCGTTTCAGTCTCTCTCTCTCTCTTTCTCTCCAACTTCTCCGCTCTGGTAGGGTAGTTAGGAGAAGTAGCAGTGGCACTGTGTCTACCAATACCAACACTGAGTTTGACGATATGCACTCCAACTCTACTGCCAAGGATATAGTCTTGCCCGGTAGAATAGCATGGATTTTAGTATACATACCTATATACATACTTACATATATATATATATACATTATATGTAATGTACTAAATTCCCTACTTTTTGTTGCTATGCTTTGGGTATGGAGCTGCAGGCGAGGCTAGGGCTAGTTTGAGTGAGCCAGCCAACTCACATGCCAAGGGAAAGCCTCGCATTATTTTGCTCATCCTCTCCTCCCTCTTACAACATTCCCAACTGTCATTTATATAGACAGGAGACTCAGTGGTAAAGCTCTGGCAGCTCATACCTACTTTCACTCCTTCCACTTTACAGCTCTTTACTCCTTTCCTCTCCTCTGCGAGCTCAACTCTCTTTTCCTGTTTGTTGAACTGGGCTGGACAAGACTGGAATCTCCAATTCGTTTGGCAGACTGTGCTGACCAGAGCAGCCTAACCCAGTAGACCTTGGCCAAGTGACAAGTCAAACGAGAGGAGGGTATATATAGTTACCCGTTTCCTGAACTAAGCCCAGCAATCAGTACTCATGTCAGTTCAACCCAGCCATCCTCCTTAGAGCTGATTTGACCAGAGCTGATTCGTAATTTGAGGTAGTCGGTAAGTAGTATTGAGTAGGTGGAGAGTGGTCTTGGACTTAGTATGGTCTATAGGCAATGGACACTGGTCATGTGTCATCACCAATAGACATTGTGCATGAGCTTTAGAGGGCGAGTCGATCGATGGAATTTGTTGCCGTCGCAGCGTTACAGAAAGGAAGGAAGGGAAAGGAAAGAAAGAAGTTTACAACGAACTGGTCGTGTGGAACTGGAAAGTGTGGACGGGAGCGAAAGACTCAATCGGTAGGAGATCCTAGATGCTGCAGCAGTACCACCACCATCAGCACCAGGAGTTGTGTAAATATTATGTACCCATATAGCTAGTAGTAGTAGGAGGATGAGAATTTTGGTGGATTTCAGGGGAAAGTTGGATGGGAGTTGAGTCAAGCGAAGGGAAGTCAGTTCCAGTAGCATCAGCAGCAGAGCCACATAGGACACCATAGCCTCCTTAAATCTACAGATTTTTGGCACAGTTCCACCACTCCTCCTATGAATGTTGTTCTAACGTTGTTATATTATAAGGAAATATTTCCCCGACTGCAGACTGCTGCTTCTCTAAAATTCTCACTTATTTGGCTTAGTATAAAATTTTCTATACTCCCTATATACTTTGTAACTACTGCAGAGGGCAGATAGTAGTCCTCTGTCTGTCTGTCTGTCTCATTGAACTTGCTGGCTGCTACGAAAAAACTAAACTAAGCTAAACTAACTAAATAATGAATCGACTTGGTTTCACTGAGTTGGTCCTAAGATGTTTTAAAGTATAGAGGTTGGTAGGGTATGCTCATAGTTTATAACATTATTGGGATATTATATGAAGGGGAAGAAGAGAGGTGGTAAAGAAAAAGAGATAGTCATTTTCTTACCCGTGATGTTGTCGCAGAGGATCCTCGAAGTGATGATCCGTCCAAACGGGCTGAACAAACTTTCCAGCTCCTGTTGAGTCAGATTCTTCGGCAAGCCGCTCACATAGAGATTGGCTCCTTTGATCGCCTCGCTACTCGGCCTCGCATACGAAACCTAAAGCCAAAGAAAAAATACAACTTCTTTGACAAGCTATACTAACTCAAAGCAAAATCCCTATAGTACTGCATACTATAATATTACATCATATCGTATACCCAAACTCTCCTTCATCCATCCAATCACCCGTCCCATCTATCCTCCCAGTCAAGCATCATACATATCTATAAAAGTACAGGAAGACGCGACGTATATGCATCTACAGTTATATACAATTCCCATCTCCAAACATACATTCATGCCATGCATACAGCATTGTAAAGGTATAAAAAGCAGTTTCATGTCCACTACTTTCTCCTCATTGCAGACCTTTTGACAACTTCACACTTCATCATCATCATAACTTTCCTTCATCAATTGATCCTTGACATTTGCAATGAAACGATGGGAAAAGACTTTAACTATAACTCTCACTTTCCTAAAAACTTTCAAACTACTCTACAAACGTGTAAGTAACCCTACTCCTCTATTATACTGCCGATGTGTAGGAAGACAGGCAGCGAGGAGCACACACCAAATCGTCAACTAATGCATCAACCTATCCTCCTGACTTGACTCAACCAAGAGCCAAGAACTCATTCATGTACTGGAAAAACATGCCAACACTACATATATCTGCTACACACTCCCTACTGTGAGCATGTAATTGGAAAAAAGTCAAAGAGTGCAGAAAAAGAAGCAGAAGAAGAAGAAGACGAGGGGCAGAGCTGAGCTCCGACACTCGTACCAACATCGATCAATCGATTGCCACATGACAATTGAGCCGGAGTCGGGCTCTGGTTCCTACCGAATTTTACCCCAGGCCATACTAATACAAAACACAGAAAAGGATAAAAAGAAGCAGAAAGCCTTGCTGGAGCAAAAATTGCATCAGGAGGAGACAGCAGTAGACTGAAACTGAAGAGCGTCAACCCCCTTTACTTCTCAGACTTCCGATTCACATTCAACTACTCCTATACTATACTCAAGTTTTAGTGTTGACTGTGTACATAGAAGGCTGGGAGTAGCACCACCCGTTCTAGCCCTAAGCTCCTCTGGTGATGATGTCTATAGTTTTATATTGTATTACATTGTATTGTTGTTTGTGTATACATATTTGAGTCTATAGTTACTTTTAAGCTCTCTCTCTCTCTCTCTTTCTCATTTAACATCTCCATTCAAACAAGTCTCTGATGTCTATTTCGTGTCATTGAAGCAAAGTCTTTTCTGCTTCCCCGACTAGATGACTGACTGACTGATTGTACTCTCTTGGCAGTTGGAAAGAAACAATAGATGCACGGATGATGAAATGACAGAATCGGATCGAGGCGGGGAGAATGTGAATGGGTTTAGAGAGAGCCTGAATCCAATAATGATGTCTATTGGGAGTAGAAAGAGAGAGAGAGAGAGAGAGAGAGAGAGAGAGAGAGAGAGAAGGGTGAAACACTGCGGCAACCGGCTCGACTCATGGTTCATGAAGACGAAATCATGGGTCTAATGGAAAAGTAAGATGATGAACGAGTAGGAGAGAGGAAAATCATGTTCTTCCCCCGTAACCCTGCTACGACGATTCCTCTCCGATTCTCATTCTAATGCATAATTAAGAGACTGACGTCGACTCTGTCGTTCAAACATATCCAACATCTCATCTCTGAACCAACTCCATGTGTACCAAAGAGTACCACTCTTCCGACTTCCTTTCATTATCTACCAGAATGGGATTCACTTCTCAAGTTCTCAAGACAAGTTGTTAGTTGGCTCGACTGGCATGCTATGCCATATTATTCAAGTATCCAACTTATACGTAAAACATTGTGGTGTACGTCTCTCATGTGTCCTATGACTATACTCACTACTTAAATACTTGAATTGAAGCACTATATATGTAGTAATGGTATAGAGACAAGCATCGAAACATACATACATCACTCATATAGCTGAGCTGAGCTAAACTGACTGAGTGACTAGTAAAGAACAGGATGATGCCGATGCTGATGTTGATGGTAGATTTTGCCATGCTCTGCCATGCAATGACAGACACGCACTTCTCTCCTCTCACGTGAAACACGTCATTCCCTCATCCCCGCTCATCTCTGTATTCTTCTGGGTGTCGTGGCAAATGAAGAATCAGCAGGAGATTAGGACCAGGAATCCAAAGGCAAGGGCACAATTAAGACACGAATTAAATGACTTTCATGAGGATCAGCGACAAAAGAATTCCGGCTTAGAGCATACTGCCAAGCTTCCGTCCATTCATTATGAAGGAAGTCTTATAGGTTTCACATATCCACTTCTTTTACAATCTTATGTCGAATAGTCGGATGTCGGCTGATGTGAACTAAGGAACGCAGTAGCATGTCACATTCACTGCACAATGTGTGCTAGAGATATCGCTAGGCTCAGGCTTATGCTACCACAGTGCTATAAACACACTACTACTACTATAGGTACTACACTAGACCAGGTCCTGTCTATGTAGGAGAATAATACTAATATTATTATTGCTTCGTATCCGTCCTATTGCCCTGCCATACATCCATATATGAGTCAGGTAGGACAGGCTTCTGTCTTTATTGGATTGGATCTTTCCAGTGTTCAATAACATAACGTACATTAGTGTGGGCTTACAATAAAGGACGGCAATGTGCAATGAAAATGGCAACGGCAACGGTACTGGGGTATGCACAGACAGCTATAGATTGGATAGGTACCTATACATATAGTATTTGTGTTGTAGCTGGGAATGAATGTATGTGCGACATACATATGACCTGTCTAGTACGCCACGCCACGGTTATTGACAAAGAAGGACCCGCCAGTAGTAGCTATGACTACGAGCCCCTACTGCCACTACCATCACCGCCAAGTGCCCTGAACTTCGTGTGGGAGTGAGTGGAGTTGATTCGAGTTCAGTGGAGAACGGAGAAAGAAGCTCAAGACACGGCAGTTTTGTGACAAGTACGTGCCGGAGAATGCAGATGCAGCGGAGCCCGTAAAAGAGCCGGCAAATGGAAAGGTATACTTGGATCCATAATTGAAGGAACAAATGGAGCAATTAGGATACGCCTAATGTGAGTTAGATTATCGGCATTTGTGCACCAGCTTAGAACGTTGGCCTACAAGCATGAAAGAGTGTCCCATGAAATGTGGCCAAATAATGCAGGGGAGCATACAGCACGTCAATCTTGTGCCCCTATTACTGATAACTTCTGTCTGTCACTGAATGAGGACTCGACGAACCTCGAAAAACGAGAATCCTATCAACACTCCTCCAAGCTGAGCTTGTCAAAATCTCTTGGCTCAGATCACTGAAACCCGCCACAGCACATCACAGTCCAATTTCAAACTATTGCTATATGCAGCATGATGTAAAGTCAAAGTCGCGCAGTGCAGAGTAATATGCAATCAACACTGCTCTACCATATTACACACAACTGTGCAAAAGGGGCTATGACTATGACTTGAAATTTGTCGCACGTACACACGTATATGTAGTAGATATATACTCTGAAGACTGTACATATGTAATGCGTCAAAAGTCAACTCTGCGCTCAGCAGAGGTGATAGATATGAGATGAGACTCGTTTCCTTTCCTTACCTACTCGTTCGTGTTCCGGGTCCTGTAAATGAAGTGGATAAACAAGTTACCTGATCGTCTCAAGACACATAGGTATGCCGTCTTACTGAAGTAACCAAGACCAGATTTTGGCTGGGTGAGCAGCGGAAGAGAAAGTTGAAGAAGACTGCGACACTAAAATACACTTGAGCACAGCACATAGAAAGATTCTCTTTTCTCATTCCATTTGATTGCGATGCATATCTGAGCTCAATCCAACGGGGTAATAAGAAAAAACAGCATTCCAGAAATCCTCCAACTGTTCAATTCCAAGTAGGGCTGATGTGGGCTGGATTTCGTTATTGCAAAGAGACGCAGTGAAAAAGACTACAGAGTTTGGGCTGAACAGAACTGATGCAACGGCGGGCCAAGCAGGCGGGACCAATCGATACATCTCCACCAGAGCTGGTGGTGATGGAACTGACTCCGAGCCAAGGCTAGCCATGCGATACATGCATGCTGAGATACGACTACGAGGGCGACTCCCATCTGTATCTGCTTTGCTGTAGTACTGAACTGATGCTCTTCGAAAGCTATGCTGCTCCAGCTTCTAGCACCCCTCAGTTTCAGCCCGTACAACTCGGCTCGGATCCCATCATTCATCCGGCGGGCATGAAGAAAAACCCGTTGGTCGCTCCATCTTCAGTTGGCTCTCCACCATGAGCCCGTCGTAAATACACATGTCAGCGTCTCTACCATTCCTTTGGTCTAAATGGCTTCATAACTAAAGACCACCACGACGAGGAAGAACAAATGATTTGTCCTATATTCCTTCAGTTTACTTTGATGTTTGTGGGGGAAGGGGGCGGGGGTTAAATTGAAGTCAGGTTGGACTAAACCCACCGGAGAACATTCATTCCGTCCAAGACATAAATGTGTAGAATACATTGGGTCGCTTCTGTATAGAGACTATTTAGTAGTATACAGACAGACATGGATACAATATATTCTTTATCCCAACATGCACACATACCTACATACATACATACATACACATGAACATGCAGACGGACACACAAACATACTACTGAGACTACACGGAGAGTGAAAGCATAATTCTACTCTATACAAAACAGATAGGAAGTAGTATAGTGCCAAAAGTACTAACGATTTAAGAGTAGCAGAGAAAAGAGGTGAAAAAAAGAGAACTGACCTTTATTGTCTTGTTTTGAAGTCGGAGGCCGTTGAGTGTGTTGATAGCCTTCTCAGCATCCTCAGCTCGGTGGTAGTTCACGAATCCGTAACCCAGGCTCTGGCCTGAAACCATAGAAGAATCTGAAGTTATTCTACTAGAGGGTCATCTTACGAGACGCGAATGAATGTAGTAATGAATTGTCTTTGATAGTACGTAGCAACTTACCGGTGATTTTATCCCGAATCAATTTACATGACTCCACTTCGCCAATGGATGAGAAAAGAGATCGGATTTCTTCTTGAGTCATTGTCTGGGGCAAGTAGTTGACGATCAAATTCGTTTTGCTCTCTTCCAGTCCATTATTTCCGGAGCTATTGTTGGGAGAAGATTGGGAGCCTGACATGGGCATTCCGCAGCCCACATTTACACCATGAATAGAGCCATTGGCTTGTGGGGGAGTTGTCGTCACATCCATCCCGTTCTGCATCATCCTGTACTGAGTCAAACTAGGGATTGTAGCGGCAGCAGCAATAACAGCAGCAGCAGCGGTAGTGGTTTCTGTAACAGTAGTAGTACTAGCGGTAGACAATTGCTCTTGCAAGTAACCGTTGTTGAGGATCCAGGCACAAGCGCTGACGTCCACCAGACTGGGGACACTCGTTAACAGTCCACTTGACACGCAGTCCGCGGGAAAGCTGCTTAGAAAAAACAAATACAAAAAAACAACACATCAGTTTCCATTACAGAGCAAGACAATAATTATGAAATTCTGAAGCATTAATATTGCTTGTTGCTAAGCTACAGCTCAAATTTTATGGTCATCAACCACTTCGTCACACTCCAAGTCCTTCTATATCATATTCAAGTCTAATCCTAATCCACTAATCCTACACGATCCAATAAACATTCGTCTCTTTCGTCCTTTCATTCTTCTGCTGACGGCGGAACAAGTGGAGTAAACTGAATCCGATGTTAAACTCCATGTGCAAGGCATATACCTCCATCTTCACAACTCTTTTCCTCTTTGTACTCATCATCATACTTGATTCTTTTTCTTTCCTTCTCTTGTCTATCTTCTCTCCGTCTGTTTGCCTGTCTGTCTAAATCTAAATGCCTGGTTGCATGCCTGTACTCATCTCCCCGCCACATCTGCTTCCCTCCACAATTACAAATCATAATCAGTTCATTACGAACGCACATGCTTCCAACTGCATCTGTTCGCTTGAACGAGTTGAGTTGAGCATAAAGTGGAGGAAACTCATAGTTGATCTGCTACACTCACACGACACGAATATACATACTTCAATATATATCCGTACATACACAGACAAATACGTATATGCAGTATGTGTCATGTGCAATAGGTATGTATATTTCTATCCAGAGTTGGTATGCCGTATTATGCCATGCCATACCACACCACCGTATGTATGTCTTCTCCGTGTATGAGTTGAGTCGACGAGTCGAGTGTATCCGTATGTGTGCTTGTATCTATCTGTCTGTGTATATGTATTAGCGTGTATCGTTGGATTCTGGGGACGCATTTCGCCCTCAAATTTCCTCCTGTTTATTTGATGGAATAACTTTATTTCGGTACACGCCAGATATTAATAGCCTGCTCTGATTCCTATTTGCTATATTTGGATTCGAACGGCTCATTGATTTATGAAACTCTCTTCTCTCTCTCTCTCTCACTCTCTCTCGTTCTCACACACAAACTGACTGACTGACTGAGAAAGTATATGAACTAAGATGAAATTGAATTGAGCTAAAGGAAGTGATGTGAAGAAGTGAGTGAGCGTACCTACGTATGTACACACTCTCTCACTCGCACACGTATCGTGTCCTATCATCATATCTGATGGCAAGATGCAACCAATCTGAACTTCACGGAAAACTCCTTCCGTTCTCTCTCTCTTCTTGCTACCCGCAATACTCTCCGTATTCCATCTTGCCCAACTGCTGCTGTTTTAGTTCTCTCAACTTGACTCTAAGAACTGCTCAGTTGTATGGTTGCCGTACAGTAGTTACTCGCTCTTGCCTCTGCTATTAATTCTGGTTGCCTGATTTTGTTTGGCCTGGGCAATACACTATAGAGCCATAGCATTCCATATACACACCCTGGTGGTATTACTAGTAATAGCCCCTTATTCTCCTCCCAACTCCACTCACTCAATCCTTCTGCCCAACAGTTCAAATTGATTTTCGCCAAATTCCAAAGAAACTTGAGTACATACATACATGCATACATACAGTTGCTGTGTTGGTTAGTGTTCGTACATTGAATTGGATTGCAGAGCACAACACATTGTAGCGCCTCCGCAGTGGCAGTCGCCAATCCGGGTGGCAACGGCTACAGCAACGCAAACTTGTAGTAACTGCCTACATAATAATATCCTTTCCACTTCCACAGCGCTACTCTAAACTAAACTTCTCTTTCTCCTCTCTCTCTCTCTCTCACTCTCGCTACGATACTTTTTTCCTCTCCTCCCTTTGACTTTACTCCTACAACTAAACTAAACTAAACCATAACCTCTCAACAGTCTCTTTTGCTTTAGGAACTTTACTTTACTTTGCTTTACATTGCTTAACTTTGCTTTAGCAACTTTGCTTTGTAACTACTTCGCTCCCTCATTTCTTTGTACATATAGACATAGCCATGCATGTGTTGGCGTGTAGGTGCACATACTTCAATACCCTTTCCTCTGGGTGAAGCTGACTTTTTGGCTTGTGTAGTAAAGAAGCGTATGGTGTTTCTTGGTCTTTGAAATATAGCTACATACATGTGAAATAGTAAAGGAGATTATAGTGCAGTGCAGTATGGCGGAGTAAAAGAGAAGCATATAGATATGCACTTAGAATAATTTTGTTTAGGCCGGCTGAGACTGAGCTCGTAGGTTATGCTGCTGAGCCAGCCTCAGCCTCCTTTGGAATACAAGAAGCATAGCTCACTGCTCGGCACCCAGATGGGCTTATTTATCTAAAGTGCACCTCATGAATAGCCCAGGGCAGCCAACACTATGATTCTCACTTCTCAGTGATTAATGCCCTGCACTAAATCTTGTAACCACTCTCTCCGCTCAACTCTCTTTCTCTCTGTTAATAATATATTATGATTGATTGATTTGGTGTGAGCATGTAGGAGTCTCTGGTCTGGATGATTGTGAGTCAGGACTATGAGATGTTCTACTCCTCCTTACGTACAAAGTACTAGTGACTTGACTATCTGTTCACTTCACACAACTTGCTTCTTTCCCTTCCACTTGGATTGAATTGACTTGGCTTGGCTATTTGTACGCTCTCCAGACTCCAGCCTTGTACATTGTGTATGTAGAGGCAGGAGAGAAAGAAAGAGAAAGGCCTGCCTGCCAAGAGGAATAAAAGAAATGAGGGTGAAGATGAGGAATGAGGAAAGTGGGAAGCGTCCACGTTTAGACTCCAAGGAAGGGAAAGTGAAAAGATGTAAAGGCAAATTCAAAGAAAAACTGAGCTTTATGAGTTGTGTTGAAGGAAAGCTTGAGTGAGCATACCTTTGGAGTGCAACCAACATGAAGATTAAATGGAAACACTGAAGAAAAAAGGTTTGCCAACAACGAACGAGCAAACAGCGATGAAGAAACGGTAAAGGTATGTATACGTATGTGTGTGTCTGTGTGTATGTATATATATATATATCGTACGTAGATAACAAACGGAGAAAATCTAAAGTAATGGTAACAACACAACTGAAATCGAATGGAATGAAATGGAATGGAATTCAACGAACAAACGAAGAAAGGGGAGTCGAATACTACTTGACTGGACTAGAGTCACACAGGACTAGGGAGACTGAACTTAGTAGACAAGTACACGGAACGAAACACGAAACTAAACTGACGGGAAGCACGAGTCGGGCATCTGGTTAAGGCTATTCAGTGCCTCCGAACAATTCAAGTCTACGTCTACTAGTCAACGCAACGGTCAAATATACAGACAAGCCAGGGCATTTCAGGGTAGGCCAGGAGGGGTTCGTTCACTCGGTTTTGTTGCTTTCGGCCGGGATTATTGCTCATACGGATGCAAGCTTTGGAAGTTTGGGCAAATGAAAATTGTATTTCCGAGCAGGGATGCAATGGATAGATACAACGGATGGATGGATAGACAGATATAGAATATACGTAGTGCGTTCTATTCCACATACATAATATTATATGCTTACGTACTACGTACACACATACTGCGTTTGTTACAACTCGGGATGTAATATAGACAGAGAGTAGAGTGAAGCGAGTCTCCCTTTTTACTTTTGGCTCGTGCCAGGAGAACCCTTGGCTGGGTTGGGAACAGCTGATGGAAATGACAGATGTGAGGATGGTTGTGAAAGGACACGTGCCTGCTTTCCTACTGCTTCCCTTCCTTCCCATTTATACATGCATACATACACAGACATCATACATACGAGCATACAAGCATACACATATGCGGGTCCCTTGAGAGACCCTTCTGTCGCTCGATTCCAATGCCTGATCTGCTAACCATTAGACATTGCATTAGGATCAACTATGAAGTGAGTTTGGTGCTGCAGCCCAGTATGTGCTGAGTACACATATCCAACGAAAATTTCTCCTTCCTCTTGCTTACATCATAAATGGGTACTACTCCTTACATAGGAGAATTGCACTGTGACTGCCCTGCATTATTATAAACCATGCATTATTTATAGAAATTTTATACAGAGATATTTAATTTCAGATATGCTCAATGTAATGGAAGGAAAGAATCCAATCTAATCTAATCCAACGCCAGGTTACCTCACGTTCCACTATTATTAGTATGGCTTAGAAATTGAAAGTAGCTACATATAGGAAGAGAATAGGAACGGTATTGACTGCCTACTGCGTTATCATGTACAACTCTAAGTACACTATGCACAATACCTAATAAGGTTATTATAATGCCATAGTATATGCTAGAGAGAGAGAGAGAGATGGACATAAGAAACAGAAAATTGAATCGTGGAGCAGATAAACCTGAGAAGACCAAAGTACGAAGTAGGGGACTGACTGGAGCGGTGAGCAGAGCTACTGGACCGAAAATAATATGAGATCTAAGCTAGTGAGCGAGCGAGAACGAGTGAGTGAGTGAACAGTGAACACCCGACAAAAAATCGGCAAATCTCCCTTACCCGGAATCCCAGGATTAGGCCTGAGGCTGGGCACACGACTATGTAAAACGATGTTGGTAAACTGCACTGGTAGCACTAAGAGTTGAGTGAGTGACTCAGGCAGACAAAACTAACAAGTCTGATCCAATGTAATAATGAAATGTCTAACTGGGTAATATCGCAGTATGTAGGAAATAACAGTAAGTATACTTAATATAGGAAGAGGCCGAGGGAGCCGGTTGATGGCTTGACTTAGTTGAACTTTATAAGAGTAAAAGAGAGGCAAATTTGATGAGACCAATTGAGTTTGCTGAAGCAGCGGTTGCAGGCGGAAAATGGAACAGTAGTAGAAGAAGTAGAAGATAGTTAACTGAAGAAGACAATCAATTGAATGATTAATCCAATCAAGAGCTGAGAACGAACGAAGGAACCAAGTTATGATCACTAGTATGATGATGATTATTATGAGTATAGACCAACGGTCGGTCACTGCCCATGGCACGGAAAAATCACGAAGACCACAAGAACAAGTAGAGAAAGTGAGAAATAGACTAAGAAGAATGAGAAGTTAAGATAAAGACGAAGTGAGAAGAAGTAGAATTTAGACGAAGAACAAGAACTACAACAACGACAATGGTAACAACTCACAACTCGTAACTGTGAACTGAACAGAATGACTCGAGAACTGACTGAGGTGATTTAAGTATGCATATATATATATGTATATATGATGACAACTGTGACCGAAGAACAACACTTGACCGATCCGACCGTGGGAAAACCAGAAAAGAAGAAAAAGGAGGCGAGCAGGACTCCTCCGAAGTGCACCAGCACCACACACTCTTCACTACTGACTACCCGAGCCTCTTGCTACCCGGATCGCATCATAAACTCGCACTTGCTCAGCTCGAACTTGCAATTCGGGCAACTCGGATTCGGATCCGAACTACGCTACCACTGCACCGTCAACCCTATACCATGAACCAGCAATCCATCCGTAGCATATCTTTGTCTGTATTCTGTACTCGGCTCTGTACTATACCATTTCTTGGTGTGGCATGCCGTGGGATTCCATATCCAACCCACACCCGCGCAACTCCCTCCGTCTTCCTTGCCCTCAACTTCTAACTAACTCATTTTCTTCCTTCTTTCTCTCATCTTTTCTCGGGGTCCCCCTCCTCTTCACTCTGATCCTCTTTGCCTATGTCTTTTTAACCTGCTTCGTCTCGCATCCCATTCCAAGCTTCCACTACGGATTCTCCTGCATCTTCCTATAACCCAGCTTGTTCACTCACTCACTCACTCTCTTTAAGTTTTGCCTTTACTTCTACTTCCACTACTAGTACTACTACTACTACTACTACTTCTGCTCCTACTA
>JAAXYV010000322.1:0-13120 GCA_036851875.1 Novacerus sp. FZ-2019
TTTTACTTAAGTATTCCATTTCATTTAGTTTTATTTTTCCTTTCGCTATCGCTATCATTTCAAGTAACTCAGGTTTTTTCCCTGTTTAACGTACCTAGTGTTACGTTGCGTTACGCTGTGTTAGTGAGTGCTTATAGAGTGAGCCGATAAATTCCTAATACGTACCGAATGCCTAGGAGCCAGTTAAGTCAATTCAATCCAATCTGCATAGAGTGGATAGGATAAAGAGATGTAAGGTTGTGATTTGAGAATCCTACACACACATTACAAAAGATATATTTGTAAATAGGTCCATAATATATAATTTGAATAGAATCGACGTAAAAAGAAAGTGATCAATCCAGTCCACAGTTTAGTTTGTCTTGTCTGATTTGACGTGATGGGTTGGTTGGTTTGGTTTGGTTTGGTTTGGTTTGGTTGGATTGGGTTGGGTTATGAATTGAATTAATTTAATGGAAAGCAAACCAAAGCTCCAGATGCTCATCGTCACAATAGCGGCGCTTCACCATATGTAGTAGAATAAGTTATTGTTTTTTGCTACTTACTTCCGATTTCCCCGTACAGTGGTATGTCAATGTTATTGAAAGGAATTTTTGTTGAAACCTTGGTCTCATTCCTAAGGAAGAAATATACACAACAAACTATATGGACAAGGCAGATTTTTAGCTTGATTTTCATTGTTTGAATCAATGAATTCACATTGTAACCTCAAGTATTTCAAGAGATATTGTTTTGTTTTGTGTATTCCACAGTATTATGAGAAAACATTGACAATAAACAAACCCAAACTAAGCTTATGAGAAATCTAAATCAACTCTACAGAGAGTATAACTAAATTAAGATACTTTATCGTAAATCTCGTTATATTGTGAGTAGGTAGCAATGCAATACAAACTTTATTCCTTAAACGAGTTTCTTTATAATATACTTATTGCTATCCAAGTGATTCTTTTCTTTGTGGTGATGAATTTAACTTAGAGGTTTTTTGGTTAGGAAGGGTTGAGAGAAATACTTAGAATAAGGCAAAGTAAAAAATATTGGAAGAAAATGATGAAGTACATACTGAATTGATTGATATTGGAAAAAAGCCTGCAATCATTCAATCATCAAAGGAAACATACAGATTCCTGGTTCAAGTCTTCTAAAACATGACTTAACTCTAGACTAGGTTCTTCTTTCCTGTCTTCTGTTTTGGTTCTGTAGTATTTTCTTGGGTACAGTATAAATGTTCGAGGACACTACACACTTACGTACACAGACAAGTAGAACCCCGTTTGCTCACAGAAATATTATTATCTTCCAGGCATCCATGCCTCGTATGTAAATTTGTCAAGAACCCTTTTTGTACGTATATAGCAATAAAAGCATTGTACTCTTCTCAGACTAACTTCTGATACATTGCCATATTATACTACTTACTGACGATCCACCGTATCTTGGAGTGAAACCGTGATCGTGGTCAAGAAGCCTGATTTCTACGCATTCTAAAGTATTTCCTTTCAAACCCATGTAAATTGTCCTATCCCACTCCAAACGAAATCGAGCAAGTTAAAATAAAGCGTCAGTATGCTATGGTTATTATCTCCTTGGCTCAATAACTGTACAGTACCTATAAAACTATACTTAGACCTGAGCTCAAAATACAAAGTTTATAGTTGACAAGAATAATATCTGAATTTATATCCTTGTTTGTAGGTAAATCCAAGATATTACTACAATATATATTCAGCAGCAGTGTATAAATATGTAAGTTGTATGTATGTACCTGAGCTTAGTAGTAAAGTTGAAATGTAGATATGTATAGGTAAGTATATTCATCTCATATTGCTAACTGACTGACTACTTACTGCAGTGACTGACTGACTGTTTCTGCTGATTGTCCGTCAGTCAGTGAGTTCATCCATAACCATGTGAAGTCAAGATTGAAGTCAGTTACCTATAGAACGATACGTTGTTGACTTACTCAACCAAGTGAACTCAAGTGAACTAAAGTAAAGTAAAGCAAAGCAAAGTCAGCCAAAATGTGGAAGGAAGCCTTGTAAAGACCAGGGATTTATCTTATGTGTTATGCACCTTTGCTAACCTTAGCCTTACTAGACAGACTCTATTTTTGTTTTATACTACCTATTTTTATACTTCTTTATTTATATACCGGCTTGGCTATAAAATTCAGCCCTTCCAACTGTGACTTTTATTTCACCTTCACAATATTATGTCACGATAAAATGAATCATCTCCGATATACGTAGCTCCCCTGTCAGGTTTTTGTAAGGTATTGTGTACATTAAACAATTTTACTTTTACCTTTATCTTCTCTCTGTTTGTATCCAATCGTGTTTAACTTTTTCCTCAACTATACTACATATGTTTTAATATTCACAGAAGCCATCACTGTTGAGTGCATGTTACACAGGTAGCTTAGTATATTCAATAAGTTGTGCATGAAGCTTTTCAATCAATACATCCTTTCAATTCAATTTAATTTGGTCTTTTGCAAAAGCAAACGTCATCACGTTTTCTGTCAGAGTCGTATTACAAATTATTTGCTTACACATACTGTACACATAGTTATTATACTGCGTCTTAAAAATGTAAATATATTTCATTTTAATAATTTAATTTCATTCCAAATCCAATCTGATGCTACGTGCTTAGTGTGTCTTGCATTATAGCTTAAGTTGAGATTTTGGGCAGTTCCGCACCTCGCACAGATGTTTACATCAGAATACTTGACATGCCATGACATCACATCACAGTACATCACCTCACCTCTCGACTCACCTTTTCAATGTTGGTGCCTTGTGTTGTGTTGTGGTGGCTTGTGTTTGTATGCACAAGATGCAAAAAGTAGGTGGAAGAAGGTGCTTTTCACATTACATTATATTACAATACTGGCACACCTCCACCCTAATAAATTCTAGTTAAATGCATAGGCACGAACTTTATACAGTGCACACATACATAAGTTTGCGCCTGCATAGAATACATCCATACACATAATAATATTATGTGTAAAATGTATACGAATTACGAAGGACGGAGTTGACTCCTCACTCCTTCTTATGCATTCATGAATGTATGGTTTAGTTTGCCACATGGTACACGAATAAGACCCAAGCCTCTCTAAAGACATGCAGTTAAAAGTTTCAAAGTTTCCAACTATGAAACTAAAAGAGTAAAATGCAATACCAGCAGATTGACTTGACTTGACACAGAAGTTCAACCGGGATGGGATGAGACTATCAACTATATGATTTCCGTCCTTAAAAGGATATCTATGTGTTATCTTCTACTATTCTATTGCTTGATGCTTGCTGCGAGCTTTAAGTTCGTATAATAATTTAGCGGTTTAGCAGCCACAAAGTTTTCTTTGGCAGTAAACAGTTAGCTTGTTCATTTAATTCATACTGTATGCATGCAGTAGAGATGATAAGATTCTAGTGTACATTTATCGACTATAGGCTTGACTTTGACTTGGCTTGGCTTAGGCTTTTTCCCAAAAAGTAACTCCTACTCTCCAATAGAGTCTTAGGTGGGAGCAACTCTTTAAATTACATTTTTTGAAGATCTCCTTTCCGATTTTCGAGTGAGCAGAGTGGGCCAGTGGGTGGGAGTTAATTGTTCATGTCATGTCACATCTGCATGCAGTGCTTTATTCATGCATTGTTACGTTATGTTTACTTTACACAGTGACGATGGAAACATAATGTTGTTGTGAGAGTGTACAACGTTAAATAACTGAAGTAAATGCACACATTATCTTCTATGGTTTGTACTTTATTGAAATTGAAGTGTTAGGAATTATAAAAGGTATAATGTACTCTTGAATTAATTTAAGTCATTAAAGTGTTAGGGCATATATAGTTAGGGTATAGGTATATAAATTATTCAGTGTCGTATATTCACAAAACATGTGACAATATAACCTAAGTTAAGTATATAAGCACATTGTGGTGTCTGCCTTTAATTTAAACATCGTACTTTACGTAACACCTACAAATTCACTAGTGTGGTCTTGGCTTATATTATTTGGCTTGACTAGATTTTTGATATGGTTTGTTTTGTTGTCCACATAGTGATACTTTGATCATTAGAGTGTAATAAATGGGGTGAATCTCCCTGTAAATAGGCATTATGCAAATAAAGGCGAGGGACAGTCTGAAGTCTGAACTACCATTAGTTGCACTTTCTTTGCTGTTATTGGTCTTTTTTTCTGTTCGTCGTGAGAATGTAAGTTTGACTCGAGTTCAAATCCATAGACCAGGTGATGAATGGAAGTGAAGTGAGTGAATTTTTATTCTATAGGACTAGACGTCGACGTGACATCCCATGCCATACTCTTGAGTCTTATTTAATAAATATAGTGTATATACTATATACCTACTTTATATATTCCTTTGATCCTCTAAACACGTTTCTTGAACATAAGACGTAACTTACTTTACTTACCTACACACACGCTGGGTTGGGTATGCAAGGGTGTTCTCTGTTGTGTATATTCGTAGTAAAGTATAATTTAGATAAGCTGAAAAGAATTTAATAAAAGTTCGAAAAGTATTTTTTTTTACAAAGGTGTCTGAAGTTTTCGCATTTCCTGCTACCCTGTGTAGCATGTAGTTTAGGTTTGATTATTAGTTTGAAGCACAAATATTTGTACAAAAGGTTTCTAAATATTAGCAGGTATTTAAAAACTAATTTTATTCAATTAATTCTTGTTGGAGTGTTTATTAAATTTCTCTCATCTCTTCAATATTCTACACATGATTGATGTCCTTAGTGATTAGCTGTACCTCCTTTAAAAGTGAATTTTCGAAGAGGTTTTTTACTTTACCTTAGACACTATTTACCTAAGTTTTACATTTTATGAAGGTTATTTTTATAGCAATAATTTTGTAGATGGTCAGTAGTTACATACAGGGATGAAATAAACAAGGAAGCTAACAATTTACTGGAATTTTGAACAGTACGACAGTGAGTCCCGGTTGCTTGAAATGTTAGTGTTTTGGATCGTTAAAAAACCATTGTACTCTTATGTCAGTCCCTCAAGAGAAACCATTAGTAACTTGCCTTACCATACATTACTTTCCGTTCTTACATTATTATTTTATGTATGTACTTCAGTATGTATGTAGTGTATATAGGCATAACATTTATCTATGTATCTATCATCATACTCTGTCTGTATTCCATTCCGACCGAGCGACTATTTTGTAGTATTTTTTAAGCGTGCTAACGAGAAACAAAATAGATAAACACAAACAGAACACCCAGCGGAACAAATATACACAGCAGTGAGAAACACAAGCCAGTCATGATACACACTTATATTATAGCTGCATATTTTGTACATAATGATCTCATAGCTCCTCCTGTTTCATAAAAGCTGCAAATATTTCAACTGATTTTTTTTTCTTTCTCAGTTGTTGAGAGGATGTATGAGTAGACTTTCCACCTCTGTAATAGGCGAATGCGAAATTAATTTAGTTGTGTATATGTAAGGTTTCTCTCTATTCCATTGTTTAGTAAAATAATATCAAATGCACATCGAAGAAAGCTGTCGAGTCGAATATCTACCAATTTGATCTAACCCATTCTAAGTTGTCCTCTGCGTGCTGTCATGCTATGTCATGTCAACTTATGTAATTTATTCCCTGTTGCATTATTGCAATGAAATATTACAGAGTACAGAAATACATACTGCCTTGTATTGCATTACTTCATAATACAGGTAGTATTAAATTAAATTCTTTATTCTTTCATTTGTACTCGTCAACTCAACTGCAGTAATGTCCTTTCTTTTCTAATAAAGTAACAAATGACTGTCATGTACATGGATAGAATTAATATCACATCACATCACAACAGCTGACATGGCACACTCACAGTCTTAGCCAGAGCAGAATTTAATCAAGTTAAGTGTATATAAGTCAACTATAACTTAAGACAAAGTGTGGAGTAGAATTGAATTAATTCATTTTATTGCCCTGCATTCTATTGTTTGTATCGCTTTATTTGTTATTATATTATGGTAAATTTACACTGCACACATACTCAAGCTGTCATGTGAATGTCAGTATTTGTGCTGATGTGTGATTAAACTACTACTCTATATTTATGTGTGTATTTATTTATGTGACTCCTCTCACCTCACTTACAAACAATTTATAGTATACCTTATTGTACAAGCCGGTTGGTCGGTATTTATATTATTATTTATATCAAAGTAAGTGTTATGTAGTTAGCTTATACAGTCCACAGTAATAGTCACGGACGGCGGAACTGTGTACTGAACTGTACTGTACTCTTCTGTACAGTACTGTACATACAGCAGAAAACATGGAATGACAATAGAGTCATATAGTTTATGATTCCATTATATGTATGCTTGGCTTGGCTTGGGTTGGGTATTGCTGAGTACCTCACGAAGGAGTGAATAAATGTAGTGACATGAGTGAATGTAAGTGAACGAGTTAAGTTATAAGAGCAGGGGATTGAAATGACTACGGCGGTACAAGGAAATAGAAACAGCTATATCTGTAGACAACAAAACGGACAACGCATCCTTGCTAAGCTATAGACAAAGTAAAGTAAAGCAAAGCAAAGCAAGGCAAATGTAGACATGCTTTTGACTCTCTCATAATATAACTTTATTTCATTTCATATACCTCTAGTGGTATGTGTACATGAGTGTATATGCATACTATACTAGTACATATAAGTAAGTGAGTAAGTAAATAATAGAAGACATACACCTTAGTAAGCAAGTCTAAGTAAAGTAAATGCTTGTTCAATGCTCAAACAAATAATACTTACTTAGTTATTCCTGTGTGTCTTGCTTGATATAAGTTCCTACTGTACACATTTGTGCTCAATGTACCGTTACAGAGAGAAAAAAACTGATTGTTGTCTGGCCTGGCAGCGGTCAATATAGAAATAGATAGGTACATGTGTACAAAACATGTATGAAGACAAGTAAAGAATTTTTATGTTGACTTGACTTGACTTGGTGGGCTTATAAGTTTGTCTTCACTTGACTGACTTGACTTAACGCCATATAATAATATACTGCTGAGGAATAGCATATAAGTTAAGTCAAGTTGCATCAAAGGAACAAAACAAGTCAAGTCAGATAAATATTGAGTTTTTTACTTCTCTCCTTGTGTTAAACGACAATAAGAATGATATGAGAGGACTTATGGTATTATGTTATCATGTGTTTGGTGCTGTTCTGGATTGTGATTGTATTATATTCTATGTATTATTCAATTGTTATGTTTCTTTGCGTATAAAATTATATGGCAGAGTGTACAGATAGTGGTAGTGGTAGTAATTACTTATTAGACCATTTGATTTGACAATACAATGCATTAGTAGGGAGGGATACAGATTTTTTAAACTAGGTAAGTTGAAATAGGTGCAAAAGTAGGGTGTATGTAACAATGTACATTATTATATTTTATTCAGTACAGTACAGTACAGTACAGAGCATGAGTACTGTGGTGGATGTATTATATAATTTATGAATATGTATTGAAGTTCACTGTTTGAACTTGAAAGACAGTTAGTTATGTTACTTAGGTATACAGATAGAATGCTGTGAAATAGAATGAGAAGAAGACATGAAATGAGAATTGGGGAAATGTAAAAATGCCACGCCACTGACAGACATTCCATTGTACAGGGTTAGGGCTGGACGGGATGACGGAACGGGAGTGTATTTTGTATTGCATGGCATGAGTGTATAAAGGTAGTGGAAATGGAAATGAAAATACAGAGGAAAACTGTGTGCTTCTGTGATGTGGCAGCTAGAATAATACTAGGTAGGATCAATGCTGTGAGTGTAAATCAATTTAAATTCGCACATCTAGTTCTAGTATACGTCATCCTAAGGATAAAAATAGAGCAGGATTAAATTACTTACTTTGCATTTGGCATATTATAAATCTAGAAGTGTTAATGTTAGTATCGGTAGTTGAATAAAATAATACTGTAAGATGATGCGATAAATAATAATTGTGTGCGAAAATTTGTCTAGTCTTGAGGCTAATAATAAGGAAAATCTAAAAATTAAACTACCTAAACCTGTTTTATGAATGAGAAATTATGAAGAGAAAGAAGTTTTGATTTGCCTTCTCTTGAGGTTTTTGGTTTTGAGTTAGAAACTGTATATGTTATTGCCACGAGGGCAACGAAAATTACTGAAGAACAAGGGGAGTTATAAGTTAAGGAAAATTAATTTCATAACTTCTGAGAACTTCTGCGGCCAAAGAGGGAGAGAGAAAGAAATAAAGGGAATAAGTAGGACTGTTATGTTATATTATGTTGTGTGTGACGTGAACTTATTGTCACTCTGACTAAATAAATGTGTTCAATTACAAGCTCACCGACAAACACGGGTTGGCAGTTTGCGTTGTGGTTTATTACTATTTTACCTCTATCCTAATTTTCTCACCGAAGTGAGATGGGAGGGGGATGGAGTCCAAGTCAAGTCTAAGGTAAGTGGAGAGGTATATGGTACTCCTTTGTTTGTGGCTGCATCTATCTCGACACTATAGATAGGTATATATATATATGTAAATAAGTACACGGATATAATATAAGGCAATGACAATGTTTCAAGTACGACGCAAGAGTTTGGTTTCAACTTTCTGAGGGTTTCGTGAAAAATTCCCAGATCGTGCTTCTCGGAGAGAAAACTAGCTTCCTTGGTTTCTGGGTGATCAAACGATCAAAGGTTGCAAATGTTCCGCTCTGTCAGAATTGAAGTTGAAAAATGAAGTGAGCTTGAGCTGACTAAAATCAAAAGAACCAACACAAAACAACGGTACATCCTACATAGAATCTCTTTCTCTTATTTTCTGTCTTTCTCTCTCATGTCTCTTTGTGTAAGGAAGGATTACATTATCTCTACTAAAGTAAATTGCGTATGAGTGAGTCAAATATTCATACATACCTAAATAAAGTAGAATAGATGCTCCTTTTCCCGATTAGATCTACACGATGAGGTTAAACCAGAGCAGATGCGAAAAGGGATGGTTTCTTTTTCTACAGTGTATACGTATCATACTGTTTTATCACTCACTATATGTGTTTATTTCTATTTCTGTTTTGCTTTACTGTATTTGCACTACATTGAATTCGGTTGACTAGGATTTATTTTCAGGAAAAACGTTACTCTTTGGTGTATGGTTTCTTGTATAGTCTAGTACAGTAAAGCACAAGTATTTGTATAGTCTCGTATAGCATCTCATTTTACATATACCTTATTCCTGAGCATGGCGTTGGATTGGATTGGATTGGATTTCTATAGAGAACAATGCAAGTTGAAGGATTTGAATGCCAGAGTGCCTGCTGCTCTCGTGTCTGTATCTGAACAAATATATTGTAAACTTTTGGAAGAAAACATTTGCGGCTGGTATAGCTTTGGGTACGACTGTGAGTTGAAATGTTAGGATGACTGAAATTGAAGTGACGTGAAAGAAGTTGAGGTTGAATAAAGTTTGCTATCTCATGTATTCTACATTAGCTACAATAGCTATACATATACTAGCATGGGGCTGAATTTGGTCGAAGAGAATTTCTTGTTAGAATTTAATGAATAAATCTCACAATCAAAATCAGAAGCAGACATACGTACGAATTTATCTGTACATACTGTGTACTGAATAAAATAAAATTAAGCTGTTGAAAAATTGGAGTTTAATTTAGTTGATTTGAAGTTAGATGATGATGAGCTGAGAAGCTTCTACTATGGATCTCACATTGTGTCCTTCTGAGCATTGTGTTGTATGTGATTTGAGGCTGAAGTCTGATTGTAATGCCTCAAGTTGATTTAGATATGAAGGAAGGGGAGGAAAGCAAAGGAATAAGAGAATAGGGAAGGAAGCAATTCAAAGTGTTGCAATGAAGCCTATAGATCGTTTCATCACTTATTCATTGTGGTGGTGGTAGTCGTGGCAAACGAGTTTTATTGAGTCTTCTTCACTATATATTTCTCCTATCTAAAAAGATAGGCAAGTATTTGAAAGTGAGCAGTGTTGGATAGAGTGTGTAAGTCAAGCCAAACAAACCAAGCCAAACTGCGAACTACCTTCATGACAGACACAGACACACGATTGAATCATACATATTTGGTTGGTCTGGTGTAGTCTCGCCTGATTTTTGAGTTGCTGTAGTACAACGGTTGTGATAGATATATATATATATATGATGTTTAACCTCCCTGAGTTTTGAAAATATATGTTAAGAGACAAGAGTTTATATGCCTTATTATATTGAATGGATGGATTTAAGGAAGAAATCGAAAACATTCTAGATTACATACAGTTCAGTTCAGCTCAGTTCAAAGATTACATCAGTCAAGAAGCAAGTTAGGTTAAGGCGAGACGATGTCGATGTCAATACATTCCGCTCAGACAGAAACACAGATGGATACAAACAAAAGAAACCTTTTTAGGGAATGACAAGAGAAGTGAATCCATAGTTGTAGTTGTGTTGTGGTCATGAGTGTATGAGTATGAGTGACAGTCACCAACAACGAAGCCGTAGGAGTTGTCGTTGTCATTGTCAGCTGTCATTAATGGTGTTATGTATTTGTCCTGTGGAGCCTCAGAAGCAGGTTTTTATTTCCAATTCTTTTCCTTCGACTTTTTCGCCAGAAATATTAAGGGTCTACAAGCGTTGTACAAGAAATATTACTCTGAGGATAATCAAGAATCTTGACTCAAGAACTACAAAATTGCTTTTCGTGGCAATGACAAACTACACACTATATAGATTGCTATAGAGTAATTTTTATTTATTCTTATAGCTGAAACTGATAGCTTAATGCCTTTTAAAAATATTAATGTAAGGTTGTCATTCTGGTGTTTGTCTTTAAGAGTACCATTGTGATGATTTTGTTGCTAATTTAACGGGTCTGTTGGTAAATTGTTCATTTTTCTGGCTGTGTTTTATTTGTTCAACGCATTCAGTTCAGTGCATTTCTTCTGGTTTTTATTTTGTAATAATGGCAAGGCAGCTCACAAATGTTTGTGATGGAAGGTAGTTAGTTAACCTTATTCATGACTATCCTATTATGAAGTATGGTAATTGTGTGGTGCAATAAGTGATCTGAAAGCTCCAAATTGATCAAATGGTTCATTTAGACTATTCCATCCACGCTGAGTTTTCTTTACTTAAACTTTAAGAGCTTACTATGAAATAGTACAAGTATTTCGGTATTACATCAAGAAAAGTAATAATTACTTAAAAAACATAAAAGTTTAAACTGTGAGAACAGTTGATTTTATTAGCTGATTAGATTGAGGATTGAGGATTGAGGTCGCGTTGTGGTGTTGGTGGACGGGGCTGGACTCTTCTGACAGAGTGTGGAAATAAGAGGGGGGGGGGGGGGTTGGAGGGAAATTTTAACTTTTGGCCACGTTCAAGCTTTCAATAGGTATTCTACTTTTGCCTAAATACATACAAGGCACTAAATGCCTGCTCATGATTTTACTTTTGCTTGCATCCCACGTCCAACATACGTGATGGAAACTGTCACTTGCCACTCGTCTCATCTCGTCTCATCACGTGTCTTCTTCCCTCTACCTTCACTTCACTTCACTTTAGCTAACCATGCATGCAAATTTAAACATATGTACGGGACATTCATAAATGATTCATATTATCTGTCTCTCATGTATAAGTACTTGCATACATGATATTTAAGTGTAAGCATATTTATTTATCAGTACGCATTATCTCATCTCATTTCATCTTTCGTATCACTCAACGCAACTCAACTCTTCACTTCACTTCACTTTATATTACTTTTACCATCCATCGTGTTCATAGCATGATTGCTGTTTCGACTTGACTTGCTTTGCCTTGCCTTGCCTTGCCTCGTCTATTTGTTGCCAAGACTGCGAAAGTATTTTCACTTTTTATCTCCACAGTGCCAATTAGCAGCAACACCTACGTATTTATAAGTACCTATACATATATATAATGTAACCCGTAACCTAACAACTTTAGTCAATTTTGGTGTTCTCAACCAAACCACAGAACAGGAGAAGACAAAATATATACTAAAAGCTATTACGCTGGTCGACCGAATTATAATAAAGAGTACCTCTTTACAATATAATTATTAATTAAAATTAAACCATTACCGTGTACATTATAATATTTGCACTGATAAAATATTGAAGCTTTTAACTTTACTCAGAATTCGGTAAGGTGCTGTTTAAGAAGAATATAAAACAGTAAAAATATTTCATAATATACACGAGTATTTCCCGTATAAAAATGTTTGCATTTTTTTGCCATTTGAACTTAATGTAGTAATACAGACATGATCAAATCACATTTAACTTCATTGACAATTAGATCTGTTGATTATTGCAAACGTTAAAATGAAATTGCAGTTCTTCTGTTATTGCATTGCAATATTAATAATAACAGAGGTTGTTAGTTTTAGAGAATCATTGAGGTCTAGTAACTGATGGGACGTGACGCAAAAGGTAGGAAGATCTTTAGGTAAATGAGATAAACAGGAAATATTTGTCTTGTCTAAATTGATATATAATAATGCAGGCAGCTGAGATCAGCCCTCACGAGTCATAAAGCATCTATGGAATTGAATGCAAAGCTGTTGAGGATTGAGAATGATGCACACGCTCATGAACATTATCTACATTGCAATATGTAAATTTTTCTGTGTGGTGTTTATTATAAATTATAGCTTCGTTAAGCTTTTGAGGAAAGTACAACAACGGTGTAGGCGATATATCCAGATCCCCATTTAATTTTTCTTTACCAAACGTTGTTTTGCAAGGAAAAACGTGTAATTGATTTCCTTCACGATAAACCAATTATTTACTACTTGATTTGTATCTAAACTAACTATGTACGTACGATACAGAATATTATGATTTCAAACTGATTTGATTGCTAAGAGCCACCACCACCAAAGAATAACTTAACTTAAATTCCATTCAATTCATTCCATTCACAGCATTCACATCCACATTATTCATAACTGACTGAAAAGATTTTCAACTGGATAAAATGTTTAATAGAAATAACAATATTTTTCGCACTACTCGCAGCATGCGATCAGAAATTATGATGAAAAACG